>PVLA01000392.1:124040-300654 GCA_004027455.1 Hydrochoerus hydrochaeris | reverse complement strand
TATATTGGTTTATTGTTGACATGTTATCTTTCTGATGTTGTATCTTAACTTTCCATTCTGTTTAATTGTCTGTCTTGCTTAGTGGTTATTTCCTATGTGTATCTAGAATGTCTTTCAATTTTTTTTGTAGGTTTGGTTTGGTGATCATGAAGTTTTTTAGCTGTTCTTTGTCATGGAAGTATCTTATTCCTCATCCATTTTGAAGGACAATTTTGCAGGGCACATCATTCTGGGTTAGAAGTCGTTTTCCTTTAGGATCTGAAACACTTCACTCCATGATCTTCTTGACTTCACTGTTTGTGTTGAGAAGTCTGCTGTGATTCTGATAGGTTTTCCTTTATAGGTGACCTGTCTTTTCTCTCTAATGGCTTTTAATACTCTATTCTTATGTTGGATATATTAGATGTTTATTATTATATGTCTGGGTGTAGTTTTGTTTTGGTTATGGCTATGTGGAGTTCTATATGCCTTACTAATCCACATGTCAGTTTCCATACTCATGTTTGGAAAGTTTTCAGCTATTACCTCTGTAAATAGAGTCTTGATATCATTTGTGTTTTCCCTTTCTTTTTCTTTTATCCCTATTAATCTTCTATTGTTTTTGTTTACATCATCTTGCAGCTGTTGAATTGTTATTTCCTGATTCCTTGCTATTGTTAGAAGATCGTTCCTTTCCTGTTCACTAGCTGCAATCTTATCTTTGAGGTCTGAGATTCTATCTTCATTTTTGTTGAATCGGTTTTTGCAACTTTCATTAGAGTTTTTCATTTCCAATATATCTCTTTGAATGTGATTAATGCATTCTGTTTGTCTCTTAAACTATTCATTCAGGCATTCTATCATTTTGCTTTGTTCCTCTAACTTTTTAGCTGCATCTTCATTGGATGCATTTGGTATTTATTTCACTACTTTTATCATTTCTTCTTTTACCTGGGAGAATATTTCTGATTTGAATTCCCTCATAGCTTCCTGTACTTGCTTCTTTATTTCAGTTGATATGACTTCATGCATTTCTGGTGTATGTGTAGTATTTTCTTCTATGTACATGGATGCTAGGTTTTCTTGGAATGAGCTGGAGGTTTGAAATTGCATTTTCGGGTTTCGTTTTGTCATTTTCTATATTTCCCTGTTTCTAGCGACTTTCCAAAGCTTTCCCTGGTTGTGTTGGAAATCACCTCCTGAGCCCTCTGCTACTGCAACTCACTTGGCTTTTGCTCCCCTTGTGTGGTAGGCCTGCCTCCTCTGGTTGAATGAGGATCACTGTGCACAGTCTACTCAAGCCCGCAGAACCTCTGGAGCCTAGTCCAATGACCTAAGGGGGCTGGGCAGGCACCCAGCCGCTGGGATTTATGGTCACAAACTTTTACAGGCCTGCCCTGGAGAGCTGCAACTCACCTTGCAGCATGGCACCAGCTTGTCTCCCCCTTCGGTGGGCCTGGCTGCCCTGGTTGAATGAAGGTCGCTGGGCACAGTCCACTCAAGCCCGCAGAACCTCTAGAACCTTTTCCAGTGTCCTAGAGGGCTGGTTGGCACCCAGCTGCCGGGATTGATGGTCCCAAACTTTTCGAGGCCTGCCCTGGTGAGCTGCAGCTCACCTCACGGGTGGTGCCAGCTTTTACTTCATTAATTTTCAAACCAAATTTAAAATGTTAAAGTTGGCTGTTCTGTTCTTCAAAATGAGTGTGTACTTTTTTTCATCTGATGTCACAAAATATAACAATGATCATGGTTTGAAATAAAATAAAGTCAAATGTATGAAAGTGACTGTATTTCAAAGCTCTAATACAATTATACATTAAAAAATTTGTCATCAATAGAAAAGACTCACTTCAGTTGTAGATAATCGTTTCTCTCCATTATCACTTCCAATTCCAGAATCAGGGCCATGATTTTTATTCGGATAAAAATCTTCCATACTATGGAAACAGAAATCCTCAGAGCAGTTATGATCTCAGTCTTAAATAATTAATTCACACTTGACCTAAAATTTCACTAGACAATACAGAACATGTATGTCCAATGTCTAACATCCTTCAGAACTTAAGAAGTATCAGTAATCTTCCTAGAAAATATTGTGTTCATGTACTTCATGCAGCATTTTTGATGTGTGCTTTTATAAAGTATCAATTATTGACAATAATTATTTCTTCTGAGAGATTTAGAAAAGCAGGCTGCCCTGCTCAAAAATTATCTCAATGAAAGACCTACTTTTCTCATTGGTTTGGCAAATTTCATCACTAGCCTTTGAAATATTTTTAAATTTTATACAGTTTCCTCTTCAATAACTCTAAAAACATGTATTAGTTATGTAAATAATACCCATCATATAATCAAGAAAAGAGACAATATTGGGAGGAAAAAAGTATGCAATCCACTGAATGCAGGATGTTTTAGTGTGTGACTACAGCTATCTTTATAAATTTCTCAATTATGAAATATACCACTCAGGTTGCAAAATATTTTTCTCTTTAATTTACAAGTATACCACACACTGTACAATGGCTGCTAAAATTTGTGTTAAATGTTTTAAAGATAGTACCTTTTATATTTCTTGTGAAAACTTTAGCAAACTGTGATGTTTTCTCTTTTTAAAAGTGAGGAAACAGGGTAGCTAAGCTGAAGCAATTTGCTTAAGGACACAACTTGCAACAAGAAATGTAAATGTGATCCCCAGATTAAAGTCCCCAGTCTTAATTACTGTGCTATAATTCTTACCCTAAAGACTGTTTCATGCTGAAAAACAAATTTTTGTACCTTTCAGGAGTATATCTATAAATCTAAGGAATCATCTACCAAATATCAGACTCTATGCTGAATTACAACAAGGAGTTTGCAAAATAGACAAGGCATGAGAGGGCATTCTAGGTAAGATTCATACAGCCAATAGCTCGACTATGGAAGTAGAAAGCACCTACAAGAATTTTCTAGGTAGTTTAATGCAAGACATGAATATATTGTCATACCCAACAAACCACTCTGTATAACTGCACTGAACATTAGGTAGCCACTAACTAAATAAGACTTGAAACATGGATAGTTCAAACTGAAACATGATAAATATAAAACACGTATCAGATTGCAAAGATTTGGTACCCTCCAAACCATGTAAAATATCTCGCTAATTTTTGTATTAATTGCATGATAAAATGGGAAATATCTTGATATACTGAGGGATTTTTCTTTTTTTTTTTTTTGGTTTGGTACCAGAGATTGAACTCATGACCTTGCATTTGCCAGCAGGTGCTTATACTGCTCAGCTAAACCCCTGGCACTTATACTGAGTTTAATAACATGTATTATTAAAATCGATTTACTGTTTATTTTTACTTTCCTTAAAATAGGCTACTAAGGACCAGGTGTGGTAGTATATGCCTGGAATTCTAGCACTCTGTAGGCTAAGGCAGGAGGACCACCAAGTTTGAAGCCACCCTGGGCTAAAAGTGAGTTCAAGGATACCCTGAACTGCATAGTGAAATCCTGTTTCTAAAGATAAAAAAAAAACCAAAAAACCAAACAAAAAAAGGCTACTAGAAAAATGAAGATTATGTATTTAGCTCATATTATATTTCTATTAGATAGCACTGTTAAAAATTAGCTCCAAAACGTACCTTAATTTTTTCCACTTTTTTTCTTCTCTATTGTGGCCACCCTGTTTAAGATCACATGCTCTCTGGGCAATACTGCAGTAACCTAACTGGAACCTGTGCTTCCAATTTTGCTTATTTCCAACTTATCCTCCTAAAAGCCAAATCATTTAATATAAATCAGGTTATAGTATTCTTCTGCTTAAAACTGTCTAAAGATTTCCTAATGTATTTTTTTCAATCCCAGCACTTGGGAGGCTGAGAGAGGAGGACTGTAGTGAATCTGAGGCCAGCCTGGGCTATTTAGCAAGACTCTGTCTCACCCCCACCCCCAAAAAAGAAAATTCAAACTTTTGACTACAGACCAGAAAGCCACCACATGACCTCAGCCCTAAATCTCTCTCTAACGGCAACTTGGTCCTATATATCAGTCACTCTACTCCAACTATGCTGCTCATCTTTGAACATACTAAGGTCCTTTCAACTTGCAAATATTGCAAGTCAAAACTGCATTTAACACATTTACTCTACCAAAAATCATGGCTTAGCAATGCAATGCAGTTCACTGTACAGTACTGACAGTTCATCCTTGTTATCAAGTGGTTGACAGGGAGCTGCAGATCACTGCTGCTGCCCATCAGAGAGAGAGAGAGTGAGAGAGAGAGAGAGAGAATAAATATGAATGATACCATATATCACCTACCCCAAATGGTTTCTACTGAATGTCTAGCACTTAAGCATCATCATAAAGTAAAACACTATTAAGCTGAACCATCATAAATTGGGCCCATCTATACAAGTATGTGTGTGCATGCTATGGTTTGAACGTGTTCCCAAAGTTCATGTGTTAGAAACTTAATCTTTCCTGCAAAATGTTGGGAGTTGTGCCCTAATGGGAGGTTATTTAAATCATAAGAAGTCTGCCCTAATGAATGAATTAATGTTGTTATTGCAGGAGTGGGTTCATTATCCTGGGAGTAAATCTGTTGTAAGAGCATTTAGTACCTCTTAACTGCTTTCTACCTCTTTCCCATGTGATGAGTTCTCTCATGCTGTGATTCAGCAGTAAGAACCTCACAATAAGCCAAGAAGTAGCAATGGTTTACCTTGGACTTCCCAGCATCCAAAATCTTGAGTCAAATAAAATTCTATTGTTTCTAAATCACCATCTCAGGTACTCAGTTCTAGAGCACAATATGGGGTAAGACAGTGTCTCTCAATCTTTCTTTCGGTCTCTTCCTCCCTCTCTCTCTCTCAGCTCCTCAAGGGTCAAGATTAGTGTGAGTGTACAGCATTTAACAAAATACACCGTGAATCTACCAGCAGAAAAACAAATAACTAGAACAATGAATGCCATTATTAAAGTGAACTCACTTCAAAATAAATGTAAATCAAATTAATAGAGATTAGAATGGGCATTAATTCTAATTTTCATAGAAATCCTTGGTCTACTACTGTTTATAACATTAACAAAATAATCTTTAGGAACTAAACCTAAGGTTTAATTATTAATTATACTCAAACAAGAGAAATATTCAAGAAAAAAGTCCCATCTGGGAATCTGAGAACTTGCATTGTTAACAGAATGCCTTCTTTAGTACTTACAAGATACATATGCCCTATAAGCCTTTAGAAGTGTACGGTGATGTTAGTTAATAAATATTAATGGTATGGAATAGAGTACTACTTACTATATTGCCATTCTAAATAATCTACAGCATATATGCAAGGACAAATCTTTAAATGTTTTATAAAATTGTGTATTTTTCCATTATGTAGTTTGACCTTATTTCAAGTTATATCCATACATTAGCATAGAATTATATATCATTAAAATTTTCAGACCAATATATATCTAGAAAAGCTGAACTAGAAACAATATTGAATCTAGCATTTCAAAACCTCATGACGAAAGTTCCAACATCATGAAGCACATTGTTATGGTTTAGATTTGGGATGACTTCAAAAAGCAGTATGTGTTTGGAAGGTGACTGGATCAGGGGGCCCTATTTTCTTCAGTCCACGGTCCATGAGTTCACAGCTGAGTATGCTGTTAGGAGGTGGAGCCTGGTTCATTTTATCACAGTGATATTTAGCTTCAACTAATTACTGACTTTAGCACTAATCAATCAGCCTAAATATATTCAGTACTGTATAATCAAGATTAATAAATATCTTATCAAAAGAGATTATAAGAGTATTTACTTTACCTGTCTGTGAGAGGCTGAGAGGGCATTCTTTTGCTCAGTGATGGAAGATCCAGCGAATCTGGTTTCTTATCCATTCTACAGCATGCTTGGATATTCAAGTACTTAAATATATGTACTTTACCCTTCAAACATATCTGTTAATAAGTAATGAAATAGATTTAGTTATACATTTCTACATAAAATAGTACCTATCAAATTATTTACATATTTTAATCATCTGAAATTAAGTTAAAACATCACAATTGTGATATTTTGCATATATAATTTGCACTTTTAACATTAGTTGGAAAAATCTGACAATAAGGATATCAATCAAAATTCTCTGCCATCTCTTTTTATTGGAAGAGGTTAATTTTCCTATATCTCACTCAAGTTTTCTTGAACCACTACAATATAAAATACATGAAAGTTACCTTTATTTAAAAAATAAATTTACTATTTGTTGGATTGCTAAGAATAGAACAAATATGTAATTCTTGAAAATAATCTCACTAAGATGTATGGTACAAACACTGAAAGAAGGCCCGTAATAAAGATAATGTAAATATATGGAAAATAATTTTCTTGAAAGATCTAACAATAGACCAGTTAGAATAAAATAATAAAACATTAGACAATTCAATGAGGATAACACTCTGGAGAAACTATTTTCACTGGAAAGGGATGAAAGGGGAAAAGCATTGTGAAAAGAAGGTATTTTGAGCTGGACCAGGTGTCATAAACCTATAATCCCAGCACTTGAGAGACTCGGACAGTAAGATCCCAAGTTCAGGACCTTCCTGAGCAATTTAGTGACTTAGCAAGATTCTGTCTCAAAACAAATTATAGGGAGGGCTGAAGGTATAGTTCATTGCAAAAGTCCTGAATTCAATCCTTATACTGAGAAAAAGAAAGTATATATTCTGTATAGAAAAAAGTGGAACATAAGAGGAAAGGAAGTCAGCTTCACACAGATTAATTACAATCACTGAGTGATATGAAATAGGTATTTCTCAAAATTTTAAATAAAAATGTTTTGTTCCATAAAAACAAAAAAATTTATTTACATGTAAAAATAAGGATAACGATAAGACAACTACATTAAAAGCAATTATAATTTCAAGTAAAAAAGAAGAATATTTTTAGGTAATTCTACTGGATAATAATTCTGATTTGACCACTGAAAATTTTAATTTAAAATGAAAATTAAAATGTTTAAAGAATTAGAATATAAACACATTAATTGCTAATTAAAGTGTGCTAAATAATGTCCTATTACCTGCCCAAACTAGAAAAACATTTACCTTTCTTTATCAAATTAAATGCTAGTGAATTACTTCTTTTGCAAATTTTAACAAAAAAATTTGCTTCCTTTAGGGTTTTTTGAGATAAGGTCTCCAGTTCAAGTTGACCTTGAACTTACTATGTTCAGGCTATCCTCAAACTTTCAGTCCTCCTCCCTCAGCTTCAGTGCTGGGATTACTAGCATATTATTACAACACCAGGCAAACTTTTACTTTTATTTTGGTAATTCATACCCAGAGTTTAAAAAAGGAAACAGAACTACAAAGCTAGAGAAAAAAAAAACCTCCATTCTGTTCAGTCTTTAAGGACCTAATCCTGACTTTAAACTTTTAGTTGGTTTTGTGTTATTTAGCCTATATTTACAATTAACATGTTTCTATTACTTTTTTAACTTCTCAAATATAAATTTTGTTATTTAAGTCTCATTAAAGAAGATAGGGGCTTGAATATTTTACATTGCCACTACTGCCGCTATCACCAACACCTTTTTCAACTCCCACTGACTCACATAATCATATTTTCCTTCTGTTCAAAAGCATAGACTAATAGTTAAACTCTGGGGTCACAAAGCATTTGTTTGAATCCTGGCACTACTCCATGTTAACCATGTGATCTGGAACATTTCATTTAACTTGTATATTTCTGTTTCCTCACATATAAAACAAAGATGACAACAGTACTTCTTTTATACCGTTGATATAACAAATTAATATATTAATACATATAACAAATTAATATATAATACAAATTAATATATATTCATCAATATTTGCAACATGTAAGTACATAAATCTTTGCTTTTGGGCCTGGCAATGCAATTCAGTGGTAAAGTACTTGCCTAACATGCATTAAGCCCTGGATTTCATTCCCAGCACTGCAAGCAAAAAAAAAAATCAAAACAAAAATCTTGGCTATGACTATAATGATGCCAGAATTTTTCATTAAAACAAAATCCAATATTTACATTATTATTATCAGAAAATAACCACAAAGAACCCCTATAGGGTAATGGGATTACATTTCTTTTCAATTTAATTTTTGTTTATCATAAAGAGCCCAAATTTTGTTTTGCACAATTTTCTATATACATATCATTAATTGCTGTTCTTGGCTATACTGCAGAACTGTAAAATCTGTGATCAAACACACCAAATCATCAATAACTTTATCTTATTAGTAGGGGGGGACTCTACTACTCCAAACTGACTGGCTGCTCTCTGAGCCTATGCATATCTGTCAATCTCGGATGTGAAAAATTCCTCTTTTAGTTTAGTTCCCATTTGGTATAACACATTCTGCTAGTTTTCTAAGAAAGGGTACATGAGAGTTAAAATTTCTCAGAGTCTGCATGTTTGAAACACTTTTCTTCCTGACATTTGACTAATGCTTGAGTGTAGAAAGCTGGAATTATGGCTTTAGTCTGTGAAGGCATCATTGTAGCACCTGCTAGTTTCCAGGGCTGTTGTTAAGATGTCATTCTGATAATGGTCTTATGAATGTACTCCAGTTTTTGTCTCTTTAGTCTTTCCTCCTGGCTTTACTGAAGTATGAGTGCTAAAAACTATATAAATCTAAAGTATACAATATAATGTATTGCTATATGTAAACATCGTGAAATGGTTGCCCCAACCAAGCCAATTAATATATGCATCACATCACATACTTATCTTTTTTTAGCAATGTAAGAATACTTAAGAGTTACTTTCTTAGCACATTTCAAGTACATAATAGTTATTAACTATGATTACCATGCTGTACATTAGATCTATAATATATCTTGTAAATACTAAGGAATGGCACTATTTAACCATTATCTCCTCTTTCCCCTACCTCTCAGCTTCTGGTAACCATTTTACTCTGTCAATGTAAGTTCAACTTTTTAAAAAAGATTCCATATATAAGTGAGATCATGCAGTATTTGTCTTTCTGTATCTGGCTTATTTCACTTAGCATAATGCCCTCAAGATGCATTCATATTGTTGCAAATGTCAGCATTTCTGTCTTTAAATCAGAAAATCCCATTACACACACATGCCACACTCATGCGCATGTCACATCTGTTATATCCATTCCTTTGTTGGCAGACACTTATATTGTATCATTAAGTACTGTGAATAATGGTGCAATTGCAGATAACTATTTGATACAGAGATTTCATTTCTTTTCAATATTGTGATCTATATGATGTTTTATCATATCTCCATTTCCTGGTACATAGTTTCTAAACCCCTTATGGAATCTCTTAAGCGATTAAGTGTCCTTTTCTATAACAATGAGATGGCAGGTGGCTAAGGAAACCAGGAGAGTTTCAGGATGTAGGGCTTGTAGTTAGGGAAAGCAACCAAAAAGCTAGAAAGCTGAACATTCAATCCCACCACCCTCAACCCCTATCACCTGGGAGGGGAAAAGAGAAGAGATTGGAGTTCAAGTTGACACCAATGGCCAATGATGAATCCAATCTTGACTATACAATTAAGCTACCCATAACAACCCAAAAAGATGGGGTCCAGAAAGCTTCCAAAACCTGTGGAAGTGTGTGGAGACTCACCTACCCACAGAGGACACAGAAGCTTCATATTCCTTCTTCACATATCTTTTCCTATGTGTCTCTTACACTATTCATTTCTATCCTTGAAATACCCTTGAAATGCATACAATCAGTAATTGTATATAGTGATTCTTTGCACTCTGTGAGCCACTCTAGCAAGTTAATTGAGTCCAAGGAAGTAGCCAGTTGGTCAGAAATATAAAAGGTAGGCACTTCTGTGGGAGTGAGTCCTTAACCTGTGAGATCTGATGCTACATCCAGGTAGAAGTGTCAGTATTGAAATGAATTATAAGATATCCTATATGCTGTAAAACTGCTTGATGGTCATGAAGGTGGTGAGAAATCCCTACACATTGTAGTGATCAGAGGTTATTCATTCTGTGTTGAGAAGTTGGATTTTCTCTCTGGATATATATTCAGAAGTGTATTGCAAGATCATATAGTAGTTCTATTTTTAACTTTTTGAGTTACCTTCATACTTTTTTCCATAATGATCACTTCATTTTATATTCCTACCAACACTGTACAAGGGAACTTTTATCACATATCCTGACCAACACTTGTTACCTTTTACTTTTGATAACAATCATCCTAATAGGAATGATACAGTATTTGACTGTGGTTTTGACTTACATTTGCATGATGTTTAGTGATGTCAAGCATCTTTTTATAAAGCATCTACTCAACTCTCTTGATCATTATTAAATTGGGTTGTTTTATCTATTAAGTTGTATGAGTTACTGATATATTTTAGATACTGATATATTTTAGATAGAATATATGAGTTACAAATATTTCTGAGTATCTATAAGCAAAAAAATTAGTGTGCCCTCTTTTAGAAGCTTTTCAGGGTTTTGGTCCCTGTCTTTCATTTTAGAGATTATTCCTAAAATTTCTATTGATCCTTGGTTGTCTGCTTATTTTCAAGAAAGAGACAGTAAAAAGTCAATTGGAAGTTCTAAGTACATGTATTGATGGTGAGATTTCATTTATATCCACTAATTCAACAGGGCCTGGCCACTTCATCAGGTGACTTTGAAAGATCACTTTACAGGTGAGTTTTTTCTCCTGATTCACTATATTTGCCAAAGAAGCAAGCCTCCATTCCTATCTGAGGTATATGTAAGAGGCTGCAGGCATTCTGAGACCCAAAGTGGAAAAGTCTACTAGAAAGTTCCAACATTTAGTTTGCAATCATTCATTCTTCTCTGTATGAAGTGTCCAGTCCACAGCTATATCTATACAACCAAGCCCCCATAACACATTTAATGCATTTCTTCTCTTGTAAGTATCTTGAACCATTTTCCCTCTCCAGTTCAAGATTTTTAAAAAATGGAGCACATTCTTTTCTATGTACAACTTGAACAGGCTCCCTGTTCCCATTCTTGCAATGATTAGTTGCTAACTCTTTTTATCTCTGTTATAAAAGAATGAAATAATAGCATCATAAGAGAATGTACAAATTTAATTGGTAGAACTGTAGATTGCTCAACAGTGCATCCAGATGTCCATTAGCATCAAGAAACCTAAAAAGCTGACTGTATCAAAAACCTATGAAAATACCAATTTCTCCTCAAACTCCCACTTTGCCATCTTCTGCCTTATAACATCCCATGATCATGCTTATTGAAGGAAGGTGGATCTAAAGCCTTGTCCTTCACCTTCTAGGTTGGAACCTCCTTTCTCCAAGCAGTGATATTCAGTGTTTGATGTTTTTTGTATATCAGGCACATGACTATGATTTGGGGGTTCAATAACACATGGAGCCCCTAACTCTAGTTCATTCTCTTTTATAGGTATGCTGTCCAGTATAGTAAACACTGGATACATGTGGATATTTAAATTAAACCTGAATAAAACTAAAAATTCAAATTATCTGTCACCATATATAATTTCAAGTACTCAACAGCCACTGTGGCTACCACATTCAACAGTGTAGAAATTGAATATTTCCATCACCACAGAAAATACTAATGGGAAATACTTCTCCTTAGAGTAAACTCCAAGGTTCTTCTGAAGCAAGAACTGAGTCATAGTTACTGAGCTAAAAGCAAAATTTAAGGATCCACCTATGACTTAGAGTAAATTTTAGGCTACTGCTGAGGCAAGTGAGGGGTAGTTATGTGGCCATGGAGCTAAGGGCAAGAGTCTGAGACTGTATCTTTTAGATCTGTAGTGTCCAGTATGGTAGACACCAGCCACATGTAGCTATTTAAATGTAAATTAAAATAAGTCAAAATAAAATAAGTTTAAAAAACGGTTCCCTAGTTGTAATAGTCATATTCCAATCATTCAGTAGCCACATGTGTGTGTGTGTGGAGTGTTGAAGATACAGCTCAAAGTAGAGTACAAGGTACTAAGTTTGATCCCCAGGACACTACTTATCGCAAAATGTGCCACATGTGGCAAACAGTGACATTCAGCTAGCACAGATTACAGAACATTTATACCATTCAGAAAGCTCTTCTGGACAGCACTGTCTTGCATAATCAGTCCTTCATTCCTACATTCAGGGTTACATGTTATCTCCAATACCTGAGATATTCCTAGGTTTGACACAGGAAATCAACTCACTTCTTATTGCTTTCTCTCATTGCAGACCCAAGTTGAAGCCTTCCCCATTCTGCTATAACATTCTGCTATAACATATAAACTTTTATTTATTCTCCCTTGGGAATGAGTGGGATGTATCTTTGGTGGAAGGAAAAGGCAAATTCTGGATGTATACAATCCCTGAGCCTGGGCACATAGCTTTGAGGTAGTGTGACCTACTGCTTCACTGGAAAGTATGTCTTAGCTAGATACTCTTGTGCCATGAAAACAGAGGCAACAGTCAGCACTATTCCATCTATATTACATTTTCTAAAAATCTGTTGACATTTCTTTCCCACTGTCTTCTATTTTTTGTCATTCTGGGCTTTTATCTCAGTTTATTCCTTAATTATCATTTTTGCTGCTCCCACATAGATTTGATTCAATTAAACTATAATTCAGATTTACTATTTTCCGTTCATGCCTTTTTCTTTTGTTATAATTCCATCTCTCAGTAGCAAGAATATGTTGCACCCAATCCCACAAGTCCAAAGTAGTTTCATATCTGAATAGTAGAGTCTATTTTTTAAGAAAACCTTGACAATCAGAATTAACAGTTCACAAGCAGAAAGCCATTATCTGGGTTGTCCAGACACCATTCTATGACCTACACTAAAACTCATACCCAAGTCAAAATGTCACTGTTTAGGAAAGCTCCTTTAGATTACAGTACCGAAATAATCAAATTTACTCATCTTGGTGCTTTTTAATTTAAAAAACATAGCAAACATAAAATTATGAATGAAAATGAGAAGAAACACGTATTTTTTGTTACATACCTGCGCTGGTGGTACTTGCAATGGATTGTTATCCAAAATTATTACTTGTAGATGATGCAGTTTCCTATAACAAACTGGAATTTCTGTCACTTTATTACAAGAGAAATCCAGTTTGACCAAGGGAAGATCTCCTAACTCTGTTCAGAAATGAAAAATAATTAATTTAAAGGATACATAGTTACACTTTTATTCATATGAGTAGAAATTCTTACCATCTGGCAAAACATGAAGATTATTTCTTCTTAGGTTAAGTTCTCTGAGCGAATGTAATTTTCCAATTTGTTGGGGAAGGACCTGAATCTCATTGCAACTAATATCCTAAACAAAATAAGAAAGTAAAACTTTAACAAACTAACTGAGAAATATATTCTAATTTTTAAATTAGAATATATATAGCCAATAGTTAGCAAAAGTTACCTCTAATGTTATTTCTGCAAAATTTGTATTTATAATGTCATGAAGTCAATATAGCACAATCAGCAGACTTTTTTCTATGTAAAACTTTGAAATTATAATTTAGAAACTACATAAATTAACTTTCAAAAACCTCAATGAACAACTACTCCTCACCTATTAAAACCAAAAGTAAAGATAATACAGGTATTCTTTATGCAGAGGTCAAATAAAAGACCACTAAGTATCAATCACTATGATAATTTATCAATTACTATAGTTGATTCAAGATATTTGGGTTGGTAAACATTGAGAAAGTCAAGGATTGACAGATATGAACTAGAAAACTAAAGGCTGTGGTCAGGATCAATTTAACTAAATTGCTTTCCTCAAAAGAATATAAAACATGCAGAGTTAGCAACTCAAACATTCTTTGGTTCAAATCACAACTCAGAGACTCTTAGAGGTCAAAATCAGAAGTGTCTCAGGATTAAATAAAAATGTAAGCCCTGATTTAAATGGGAACAATTTCAAGTTACCATAGTAAGAAGACAAAGAATAGTTTAAGGTAACTGGACTGTCCTTTTCTTGTCACTTTCATAACCACCTCAACATATAAGGGAAGTGAAATCTGCAACCTGATCTTAAGCCAGTAGTTATTCCAGGCACATTATATCTGTATCCAATTCCAGCTTTCTCCCAAAACAGTATTAGCTTAGAGGGAGGGAATGGCACATATATTCAGTTTCATAAAACGTAGCATAACAGGAATATCAATTCCAAAGTATATTAAAGCAATGTAGGGAAGAACTCAATAAATCTATGTATGACAATGTATCCTATATACTTTTTTCAAAATTTACTCAAAGCATCTTCTTTCAACAACAAACACTTATGAAATACTATATGTGAGCCACTGTTCTAGAGGCTACATATACATCAAGGAAGAGAACAAACAAATATTATTGCACTCATAATCCTACATGGAGTTTGCATCCTAGCATGGGGAGCAGATTATATAATTTGGTAGAAGGTAATAAGTACTATATAAAAAGTAAAGGAAAATGGTTGTGCTATAATAGTGGAAAGGAACACTAGCAATTTAAAACATCTCAAAGAGAAAGCCATGTTAGAGCAGTATTATCAAGAGCTGAGAGGAGGCCATGCCAATACATAAGAAAGAAATATTCTATACTGAAGGGAAAATAAATATAAAGATCCTTAGGCAGAGCACATCTGACAGATATGAAGACCAGCAAGGATTTTGAGGTAATCAGAAGAACGTGGGCAAGGGAGAGAAAAGGACAGGAAATGGATATGATCTTTACTTTTACAGAAAGATATGGGCAGAAACAAGAAACTTTTAAACTGAGAAATGATAAGATTTGACTTATGTTTTGACAGGATAACCTTAGTTTCAGTGAACAGAATAGACGATTATACAAATGATGGCCATTAAAACTTTAGGAAATCCCCTTTAAAAATAAATATTATTGTTTCTTTCCAAAGCTGCCTGATACTGAGCTTTCCACAGAAAATCTTGAGAAATTTGACAGCTAGCTGCCATTTCCCATAAGAAATAAACCCAGGCACAGGAAATTGACCTACTCCAAAGAGTACTCTATGAAATACTCTGCTGGAGATTGGAGGCCAGATAATATTTCCTAGGTTTCTTGTGACAGAATTTCACATTTGGTTGTCACATTCTTGTGGAAAAGTATCGTGGGAAAAATTTCAGTAATATAAAACAGCCATAAATTCCTTATATGATTTACCACTGTCAATTAGCCATCCTAATTCTACCTACCCATCTACTGTTACTGATTTCAAGAGTTTAAAGCATTATAATTTTATAGTGCTACATAAATTAACAGTATTTATTATTTGATTAACTATTTGATACTATTAACTATTTCATATTTTAAAAATTCTACTAAACTTAATAAAAAAAATCTAAAGGCCTTAAAATGGTTTTGACATTTCATATACCTAAAATTATCACATGTAATATAATTTAAAACACACCCAAAAGCTGGGTGTGGTAGCACATGCCTGTAATACCAGCAGTCTGGAAGGCTGAGGCAGAAAGAGTACAAATTCTAGTCTAGTCTGGCCAATTCAGGGAGACTTTGCTCAAAAAGAAAAAAAAAGTAAATAAAATAAAAGCGTTAGAGCTATACCTCAGCGCAGAAGCCCTGTTTTCAGTCTCCAGTAAACCCCCACCCTCAAAATAGGGCTAAAAACTGAAAAAAGGAGAAGGAGGAAGAAGCTAAAGAGAGAAAAGGAGGGGATGGAGAGAGAGAGGAGGGAACAGATAAAGGAATTACAGAGCAATAAAATCTTAAAGTGTAACATTTATAAAACTTTGAAAAACACTAATGGTATACAGGAAAAAGAGTAAACAATCCCTTTTACTGTGAATTTGTTAAATTACATCTTGAATCTCAATTCATTTTTGAGTATAACATTATAAGGGACTTTTAACAAAAGGAAACACTTTCAGAATTGAAACACCTAAAAATGCCAGAGACATAAAGATAATTATGTTTATGCTACAGAAAAACAGATTTTTGATAAAATGGATGGTAGATACACAAACATTACAAGCAACCAAAGGAAGAAATGTCATTATCATCTGTATTTTCTTCAAATGGTAGTCTCAGGATCAATACATAAAAGTGATAGGGAATGCAGTTTTTGTCAAAATAATATTAACAACAAATAGTATGGCAAAGAAGAACGAGGGTAGCTTAAACACACAAAGAGCTATCTACCATTGAAAATACATAATAATGTCAGGGATTCATGCATTAGAAAGTGGTTATGTCTAATCACTTCTAAAATCTTTCACAACTGCAAAATTTTATGGTTCTAAAAGGTGAAATTCAAGAAATTCTATTTGCGTCATAAACTGATATGAAAGTGTTCTTTACTGAATAAAAGTATTCCTGATTGCTATTTGTTTCCCTCTTCTATCAAAATAGGTTCCTGTATTAGTCAGCTTTCCCACTGTTCAACACAATACTCAACACTCACAATTTAAAGGAAGAAAGGTTTGCTTTAGCTCACAGTTTGGGAGGATCCAGTCTATAATCACCTGGCTACAAGGCAAGAATATTATAGAGGAAGGGCTGTTTTTCAACTGAGGTATTACTGTATAATGGTAAAGGGTAAATATTCTCATTCCAAAAGAGAGGGAAAAAACCCAATCAAACAAAACCAAAAACCTTCAGGGAAAACATTAAGTCCTATATCTCCAAGTGCATCATACTGGGCACATGGTAATAAAATGTCAATTCCAAGGAGCCTGAATGACCCTACCTCTATGGCTTCGCCAGTTGCAGTTCGCAAGGCCCCTCTGTTGGACTGGCTGCACTCATGACTTGTACCTTTCCTTAACTGATGTTCCATATTCCTGGAATCTCCAATTTCCTGGGGTCTCTACTGCACCTTTGCCTTTATTCCCACAACTTCATATATTGTTCTCTCAGGGGCTCCTTGCCTGACCTTCCCATACATTCCTCTGATATCTGGCTGGAAGACTCTTGATACCACATCTTTTTCATCCGACATGCCAGTAAAACTGGTATCAAATGAATGATAACACCAAGGTTTGCTGTTGATGGAAGCAGTTGCCAGGCCCCCTTGGGCCATGGCTATAGTGGCCTCTGAGTATCTGGATTGCTGAGCATGGTAAAATGGATCCAAAAGAACCAACTGCCTAGGAGGAATGATTTAATTTAGCTCACATTTTACGGGATTTTAGTCCATAATCACCTGACACCAAAGCAGGAACATTAGGAAGGAAGGGCATGGCTGAGCAAAGCTGCTTAGTTCATGGTGGCCAGGAAGCAGATCAGGGAAACAATGTCAGAGAGAGATGGACAAGGGAAAATATATAGTACTCAAGGCTAAACCTCCATGACCCAGCCAGATACACATTACTAATCTGCTAGTTATTTCTTAATCCATTGAAGATGACAAAACAGGATTAATGGTTGCAGTTCCTGTTACAAAATTTCAGATAAATCCCTCAAGAAAAGTGTTAGCCCACCAGACATAAATACTTCAAAAATGTCTGTTCATTAGAAAAGCATTATTTAACACAAAACAGAAAATAAAAATAAACATACAATGATATACTGTGTTAAGTGAGAGGAGCCAAAAGATAGGAAAATAGTTCAGTGCTTTGGCTTAGTTCAACATAATACAGAGCTAAAATGTTACATTCAAAGTAACTACTTTAAATCATTTTGTTTCTATAATTGGTTACATATAGCAGCCTTTTTTCATTTAGCTTTGTCCCAAAGTGTTAAAAAACATATAGAAGAGACATTATTTTGTTAATTGAACTATTCAGTCACAATTATTCTCATCTCCATTCTATAGCTCTAGAATACCCAGAAAAAAAATTTAAAAACAAACAACTTTTCCAGGCAGGCATGTGGGCACATGCCTGTAGTCTTAGCACTTGGGAGGCTGAGGCAAGAGTATCACTATGTGTTCAAGGCCAGTCTGGGCTCCATAGTGGGTTCAAGGTCAGTCTGAACTGCACAGTGAGATACTGTCTCAAAAAAGCAAGCAAACAAACAAACTAAAAAACATTTCCCTAAGAATTTCAGTGTCCAAAAATGAATAAAATTGCTTAATCATTTGAAAATAATATTTAAAGCTCATAAGCAAGTCTTCTGTCTTCTCTAAAACTAAGGAAGAAATAGGCTTTTTGTGGTTTGGAGCCAAAATTAGATACAGTGATAGTGCAAAATTTACTGAAGTGAATTTAAACATTTACCAAAGTATTTATTTTTTTAAATACACTAAAATTCTATAAAGGAATGAATAGTATACAAAAATGTTAACAATATATATTATGTATATTATCTGTAGATATATATATATACACACACACACACACACACACACACACACACACACACAACTATTTTACTCACCAATTCCATCAAATCTTTTAACTTCCCAATTTCTTCTGGAATGGATACCAGTTTATTATTACTGATGACCAAAACTTTAAGGGGAAGATCAAATAGGTATTTTGGCAATGTTGATAAAAGATTTCGACTGAAAAGTGTAAGAAATTCTAGTTATAACAAATGTCTGAAATTTGACATGCTATTTTGAAAAAGAACAAGTTTCTTCAAAGATAAATAAAAGCTTTCACTAAGTAATAGCAACTATTTATTGAGTGCTTACTTTGTACCAGGCACAAGTAAATTCATTTCATTCAGTATCTTATCTAATATTGACATTTAATTTCACAGGATAGATGGTATTATCTCCATTTACAAATAAGAAAATGATGATTATAACCAGTTGTGTGACTTGCCCAGACATAGAAGATATTCAAATGGCAAATCTGACTATAAATTTTGTGCTGTCAATTTGTAATAGCCAGATCTTGGAAACAACCTAAGTGTCCATCAACTGAGGAATGGATAAAAAAGATGTGGTGCTTTTATACAATGGAGTACTACTCAGCTATAAAGAATGATCACATTGAGATATTTATAAATAAATGGACACAACTTGAGACCATACTCATAAGTGAAATAAATCAAACTCACAGGTATAAATATTGTATAGTCTCCCTAGTGTAAGAAATGGTAAGAATACATAAGATTTTATGGTAATAATGGTTCCCCATTTTATTGCTTTGAAGTCTTATAATATTTTCATTCGTTCAGTGGAATGGTTTTATTCTGTTTTGTTTTATTTTATTATGTGTGATGGTATAAACAGCTACTTCGAAGAAAACAAGACATTATGGCAGCCATGGCTTATTTAATATCATCTTGCTTTGAAGTCCTAACATGCTTTTGTTATTCTGTTTCCATTGGTTCTACCATGTGGTGTCATTGGATTTTAATATGTGTGATAGTATAAACAAATGTTTTAAGGAAAATGAGATATTATAGTAGCCATTGTTCATTATTGGTTATTTGATTTTGAATGTCCTGTAATACTTTCATTCTCTTGAATAGTTTTATACTATTTTGTTATGTTTGATATTATTGTGTGTGAAGGTATGCTCAACTATTTCAAAGAAAAGAGATATTACAGTAGCTACTGTTGATATCCGGTTGTCTTGTTGTCAAGTGCTGTGTTGCTTGCATTATTTTATTCTGATTTGCTTTGTTCTGCTCTCTTTTGTTTTGTTCTCTTTAAAATAAAATAAAATAAAATAAAAATTTTGTGCTGTTATCTGCGATATTGTCCTCTAAAACACTGGTACTCAAAAACTCAGAATAATTCTTCTGAACTACATTATGGCAGAACATTGCACTCAAGTATAATTTCAGTATATTCAATGCCTACATGCTTGTAACCAGGGAAAGATTCCAGGGATAAAGTTCCATGTACTATATTTAAGTCTATGAAAACAACAAATAGTATTATATGTTTAAAACATGCAGTAATTTTTAACTACCACCTTTTGTTAGTTTACAATACTATTTTTATCTCAGCTCAACGTTAAACATTATTCTCTCTATGGAAAAGTTTATAGTATATTAACAACTAACTGAGTACTTACTTTGTTCCAGGTAGTGTTCAAAGCACTTCAAATGAATTACTTCAACTAACCCTCATAATATCCTACTTTAGGAAGGCAGATACTATTATGATCCTATTTTACAGATGAAAAAAATCTCAAAGAGATAAAGTAAACTGCTCAAAATCACAGCTAGCAAGAGGACTGGCCAGGAATTAAACTCAGGCAATATGCTTCTGGAATCTTTGTCCTCTATTAGTGTGATGCAGACTGATGCAAATGATCTCACTATCAAAATATACACAGTCCATTTACATGCTACAAAGTGGCAAACAATAAGCTATTATCTTTCTTATTTTTCAAAGTAACATTTATGGACCTGTAACTACCATTCTGTATAATGTAAACAGCAACAAAAGCCTAGTGTTTTTTAAAGGAAGGTTTAAGACCCTTCACATCATCTTGTCCCTGCAAAGGCCATCTACATACACTAGACAGAATGCCGTTTAAAATGCTGCACAAACTGACTTGAAAAAAAACAGTCAATGTCCCTTAACTAGTAATCCTGGTCAGGTTACTGAATACACTGCAGGAGGGGTGTCGCCAATCAGTCATACTTTCAAAATCAAGCAGGCTCTTTGAGAACACGGTGTGTCTCGCCCTTTCACATTGGAGCACAAAGGATCTTTCTGCAAGATGCTACTGAAAAAAGGGAGTAGTATTCAGGAAGAGAGTTGAAAAATTATCTTAAAACTTATCAAGATATTTTTGCAAAGATAAAAATAATAAATGGGAAAATAAGAGTAAATTCATTCTGATACCTCATGCTAAAATCAGTTTATTTCATCACATTAAAAGAAGCTTCCCTTGAACCCCACTCCAGTAGTGGGGATTGAACCAGACCCTTCAATCTGAGCTATGTCGCAGGCCTGCCCATTTATTTATTTATTTATTTATTTATTTATTTATTTATTTATAAATTTTATGCCACTGTCTAAGCGTCTAAATTATTGTACTAGACTCAAACTTGCAATCCTGCTGCCTCAGCCTCCCAGAGTGCTAGGATTACAAGTGTGCATGAACATATACAGCAAGAAGCTTCTAAACTGAGTTATTAGCAGTCACCTTTCTCCAGAATGTGATTTCTTTATCCATGGTAAGTCAATAATTATCACTTATTTTTATTACAGTTTTTATAGTGAACCAAAGGAAGCCAGTCACTACAATGAATATTATCTGATTAGAGTTTGTTGGAAAATGTTTGTGACTGTAAACAAATATCAGGAGACAACATTTAGAAATCAATGCAGGATAGAACTGGAGAAAGATTTTAATAAAATGACTCTAATATATATAACACATTAATATAGAAATGTCACTCATTTTTTGAAAAATCACTTTTTTTCATAAAAGAACAAAATAAAACAAGAACAAAGACAAACCACTTGAAAATACTCTATTTTTTTCAACCTTTCCTAACCCAGGCCAAGAAGTACAACCTAAATGACTGATAGCAACAGAAACAAATGTCTCTCACATATTTTAAAGAATAAACTGTTTTTGCTTGAAACAGTATGTATAGGAGATAACACTACTGAGGACATACAACATAATTCATCATGGTGAGAAGGAAATATTATTTATGCATATTAATTACATTTGTTAGTTGTTATTTATATTTATTTGTTAATTGTCAATCATATTTGTTATTTGTCCTATATGAGAATTTAGACAAGTAACTGGGTAATGAGTGAGATGAAACTTTCTCTTCCAAATCAAAAAGAAAAGAGAAAAAAATTCTAGAATTAAATCACAATATTGGTTATTGACTGGATAGGGCAATGTTTTTATTATACTTGTTGAATGTTAACAGTAAGATATTAAGGTAAATATAGGTTAGAAAGCAACCCAGACACATTCTTTTGCTATAAAAAGAGTCAGAATCATAATAAAACACAAAATTTATTTTAAGAATTTCTTCCTTACCTAATGTTAAGGTATGTTAACATCTGTAGGTTTTTAATGGCTTCAGGAATGGTTTTGATGCAATTATGATATAAATTTAATGTTTCAAGAGGTGCAAATAACCAAACATCAGAAGGAATTTCTGTAAAACGATTTCTGGAAAGATCTGAAAAATGAAAATAGCATTTGAAGGTCAAATAGAAATCTATATCCATGCTAATAGAAATATCTTCATGCATGTTGAATCACTTAAAATAAAAGCAACCATTTAAAATATTTTAAAGTATTATCTACCAATAACTAGGAAAAAACATTATGTAGGAACATATGCACAGGAAAGCATGTTTATTAACAAAATGTAGTGATATACTTCAACTCCTCTAAAATCCTAATTATGTTATTTTTTAAAATAAAAAAATTCTCCTTAATCTTTACAAACAAATGAAAACCTTCTATAATCCCATATTCCCCATCTCTCTCACTTTCCTTCACTGTTAAATTTAGACAAATTTACAACAAAATTAAATATCTAACTTACCATGGACTTGATCCACTGCAATTTGGTTTCAATCCCACATCCACTAAGGTTACTAACATATCAACAATCATTCAATTGATCTGGAAACAAATTAGACTACCCTTTTTGGATTTGTACAGATTATCTCACTAGCTACTTTTTAGATTCTATTGGCAGATATTCCTGTACCTGTAACAACATGAGAGTTCTCAAGTGTTGTGACATAAGGTACTCTTTCCTTCTTCAAATATACAACATACTGGGTTGCTTCATCCAATCCTAGAGTCCAAATATATTTATATACTGACAAATTAAGAATATGTCTAAATACCTATTTTCTAATCTTCAAGACTTCCTCTTTTTTGTTTGTCTGTTTGAAATGGGGTCTCACTATATAGTTCAGGCTGCCATCAACGTTGCATGCTTCCTGCTACAGCATCATGGCTAGAATTTTAGGCATACTTAGTTTAGGATTTCCACTTGATTTCCCTTGGGCACCTCAAATTCTACAAGTATTTGAACCGAAGATCTTTTTCCACACATCTATTTTTTTCATCTTAAATGTCACCACCAACATTCTACTGGGGAGGCATTCAGGTCAAAAACCTGGCATTCATTCTAGATTCTTTCCTCTCCCAAATAATCTCAAGCACATACAAATATAATTCCATTCATTTAAGTTTTTAAAAAATAAAATCATGGGATGGGACTATTACAATTATTACTACTGTATTAAAGGTTAATAAAGCTGAAAAAATTTAAGACAGCAAACATTAGGTATTATGCCCCCCCTCCCATGAAGCCTCATACAATCATGGAGGTGGCTGAATCTAGCATTTGTGATTGGTTCATTGTCTAGCACTGGGATTGATGGTATGAGTGCTGTACCTGGGAGGGCAAGGAGAAGGTGTGTTTTCCCCCTTTTTTGCCCTTTTCACTCTTGTTGCTTAAGGCTGCTGTGAATGGCTGCCAACCCATGCCACCCTGCCTTGAAGCCAGCTGAATATGGATTGAAACCTCAAAAAAAAAAAACCCTGTAAGCTAAATAACCTTTCTTTGCTTTACTTTAGGCATGAAGTATTTTGTCTCAAAAAATAAGAGAAAGGTAACTAAGACAGTAGGTTTAAAAAATACCTCACTCTGAGCAGTATGGAACTTTTAGCCTCCCTGGTATTTACCCACAGCCGTAACACCCTCTAGTCTCACAAAAAGAATGTCTAGTAAGGTGTAACCCTTCTATCACTGTTGAGCACCACTGCCTGAATAATGCCAATTAAGTTTCTTCATCATAGAAATATAGTTTGATTGCATTAGTTTATTATACTTATTTGGTTTAAAACATAAGAATTTTATGTACCTCAGCCAGGAACAATATCTACAGTCCATCTTAGTCCACTGTACCTTACTTACCATCTGATCTATTCATAAGAGCAACTACCTCCTCTAATTGGATCTACTTACTTAGCAACACAGTAAATTCCATCTTGATTATATAAACATAATAAACATGTGCTTATACATAATGTATAGATTAATTATATGACTAGAGAAGAAGGTACAGAGAGACATGATTGTTGTTCTCATCTAATATAAAATGTTACAATTAGCAAAAGAAAATATTAACAATTATTATGTGAAAACGTGTTTGGATCGTTCTTCCTCCCACCACTGGATTCTGAATAACTTAATAAAATGATGGAATTGCTAGAAACTGCAATCTGAACTTGACATAAAGTTTCTCGGTAATCTGGCTTATCTCTTTTGGAAACCCATGGATCATGTAGATTAAGGAATCAGAAATTCTTTTTAGTTTAGAATTTTTTTAAACATTTAGGGTTTACTTCTTGTCTTTGTAATTTCAAAATCCTGGAATTTGAAAGATCACTGCTTGAAATTAATTTGAAATCCTAAGAATAAATTTATGCCCATTTTGTTATTCTGTATAATATCTAGTATTAGGTATTCACATATAATACATGGTTCCAGAGGTAGATGGTAGTAGCTTGAATTAAGGTTGCAAGAATAGAAGGTTTTTCTAAAGTAGTTAGAATTTGAAATACATTTTGGAATTATTAGTTAAGAAGAAATGGCAAGGGACATGTTATGGGGGATAAACAAGCACTAGGACTAAAGGATGGCACCAGGATTCTGGCCAAGGCCCCTTAATGATGTTATCCAATGAGTAGGGGTGGGACTAGGTTTTTGTTGTTATTGCTACTGATGGATTTTGTTTTGTTTATTGAAGCAGAGTTGCAATCAAGAGTTCAGCTTTACCTGAAACACTCAAGAAGGGTTGTTAAACGGACAGTAAATGAGTCTATACCCCAGAAGAGAAGACTGAGATGCAAATATAAAATTGGAAGTTGTGGAAATATGGTTAGTACTATGAAATCATAGAACTGGATGATACCATTTAACATGTGAGTATTGAGTTAAAAAAAAGAGATCAAGAATCAGCCACCTGTTGGGCATAGTAGTGTGCACCTGTAGTCCAACTTACTCTGGAGGCTGAGGCACAAGCATCATTTGAGGCCCAGAGTTCAAGCCAAGGCAACATCTCAAACAAAAAAGGGACCACCAGGAAATTCAGCATTAGAAGTTGCATAGAGTAAAACAAAAACAACAATAAGCAAGTAAGACTGAAAATAATGGTCAAGAGAAAGCATACAATCATATAAAAGAGATCAACTAAGTTTTAAAAAAAGGGACAGAAGATGGGGCTGGGGATTTAGCTCAGCAGCATAAGCACCTATCTGGCAAGCGTGAGGTCATGAGTTCAATTCTCAGTAACAAAAAAAGTGGAGCAGGGGTGGACAAGAAAAACAAATACTATCTATAAGAAAAATGATTTTTAACAGTAATTTAAATATTATCAGCATATCATTCTACTAACTTACATAATTTTGTCTTATGCTTTATGTTCCTTCCATTCAAAAATTATTGAGTTAAATAACAAAGTAATAGCACAAATGCCCTTAGGGAATTTAATTAAATTTGTATTGATAAACTATTTTCTGGATGAGTTCATATATTTATTTGGTAAACAACACTTAATATCACAATAATTATTATTCTAATTGAATGGAGTTAAGTCAAATAAAGTATAATAAATTCAAAATTAAACTTCAACTATTATAAGGCTTTGAATTAAGAAATCTAGTCGTGAAGTATTTCAGATTTTAAATCAGACTAGCATCCTTTTAAAGCACAGGGTAAACAGAACAGTGCCAAAAGAAAAATACAATCATGGAAAGAAAAATGTGAAATAAAACAATTTGTTCGTAATTTTTGGAACTATCTCACACCAATCATATCTCATATTTATACTGAACAAAGTGAAGATAAAATTTAAACTCTGAGAGAAGTCAAGATGGCCAACCAGTGAGCAAAAAAACACAAAGCCTCCCGGGAGAAACAACTCAATGCCAGAATAAAGCACACTGGAGAGACCCAGACAGAGGGAGAAGGATCCTCTTGACACAGGAAGAAATTAAAACATAAAAAGCTCATGAAACACACTGGGACTACAACTGGAACAGCTAAAAATTATGGCACACAATGTTTTTGCGGCAACCCACCAAGTTTGCACCAGCTTGAATTTGCGTCAGCTTGAATCTTCACTGGCTGGCAGAGCAGCCCAAACTTGTACCCGCAGCCACTCACAGGAAGCACAGCAGCACTGAAGTCAGGGGTTGGTGAGCCCAACAGAGAGCAGAGCTGGCGAAGGGACCTTCGTTAATCCACGGTCAGTACTGGGAATGAGACCCCCCCACACAGGAAGGGTGCAACCAAATGGACGACATGTTGGAATTGGGCAGGAGAAGCCTGAACTCAGAGTGACAGTGACTTCAGTTGGTTGCTCCCTCCCCAGAGCAGATTCGTGGGATTTGCTTAGACTGGGCCACGCCCCTGGCTGGGACCCAATGAGCCATCCCAAATCAATTCCCTGTGTCTAGCATGCACTAACCGGGTGAAGGCCCCTGAAGTTTGGCTGGCCCAGTGGGGAGGGGCAGGCATATGCAGCCGCTGCTTATACCTCAGTGACAAGAGCAGGCAGGAGACAGAAGAGGTCCCTTGCCAGCGTGCTTCAGAGGAAAAGTGGCCAACAGGGAAGGGGGCTGGGACCTACACTGTACACCTGTGTGGAGGAAGGCAGGGACATGACAGGAGACAGAGTCAGGAGGAGGCCCCCAGCCCAGAACCCTGAGAGCACTGATCCAGGAGAGGAAAAAAAAGGGAGACTCAGGGTGGCAAAAATGCAACATCGTACATGGCTTCAATGGACATTAAGAGTTATCTTTGGGACCTTGTAGATGAGCTCAAAACTGAAATATTAAATCAGGTAAAGCAAGATATGAGTAAAATAATAAAAGAAATGCTCTCAGAAAGCATCTCTCAAGAAGATACAGATGGAAGAAGGGAGGAATACAAAAAAAGGAAAGAAACACTCAATAAAGAATATAAAGAAAATATAGAATACATGAAGCAGATTCAAAGAGACTACCAGGAAATTAAAAACTCCATTGAAAGCTGGCAAAATGCCTTAGAAGAAACTAAGGAGAGACTATCAAAAGTTGAAGATAAGTTTGCAATGTGTGATCATGAAAGGAGAGATCTCTTAAAAATAACAAGGAAACAGGCAGTAACAATACAAAGTCTAGAAGATGACAAGAGAATCTACAATTTAAGAATAAGAAATGTGAAAGTAGAAGCAGGAATACATATAGGTGAATTACAAAGCTATTCACAGAAATAATTAAGGAAAACTTCCCAAGCATGGGAAAAGAAAATGATATTTGGTTATGTGAGACATACAGAACCCCAGCCACCTACAACCAAAACAGATCTACACCCAGACATATAATAATCAAGATGCCAGAAATTCAGTATAAAAACAGAATATTAAAAGCCATCAGATAAAAGAAACAGATTACCTATAAAGGTAAGCCCATCAGGATCATGGTTGACTTCTCAACACAGACCAACAGAACAAGAATAGCTTGGAGCGAAGTATTCCAAGCCTTGAAAGAAAATAATCTCCAGCCCAAATTGATGTATCCTGCAAAACTGTTACTAAAATTAATGGAGAAACAAGATGCTTCCAAGACAAAGAGATTGGTTTTTGTGAAAACCAATCCAACACTACAGAGAATACTGAAGGACATTTTAAAAACAGAGGAAAAAAAATACCAGGATTTTAGGAACAGTAGCAGAATGGCCTCAATGAGTGGGGCAGGCAGTAGAATGAAAGAGAAAACTAGACAAACAAAGGCAGAAAAATAGCATAGCAGAAATGAGGCAGAGAAGGATGGCTAGAATCTCTAACATGGATGGCCTTGATACACTATATTGATAATAGTGCACCAGGATTTAAATCCCACAGTACTCACACTACTCTGCTTAGATGTATTATATTCTGTTCCAGTCATTCTACTTGTACTAGATTTGAGGGCACAGACAGTAATCCTGAAAATAACAGGATATAGTATGGTAATCATCCTTAATTTCCTATTAATTCAATCTAAAGCTCTGTATAACCTACACTGTTTTACCATGACTGATCATAATCGAATCTGGTTTGTTAGATCACTGTTTTGTATTCATAGATTTTATTCAAAGCTGTTATGATTGATAGTATCAAATCTGAGAGTATAGGCAACTGCACTTAAGATGACAAGATCCACTAGCATAGTCACTCTGGTTTGATTATGACCTGCCTTTGAAGTTTTATACTGTCTACAATGTTTTATTTTTACTAATATTGTTATGTACTGCTATTTCAATTATACTGCTATATTCAATTATGCCTGATGATATACACAATTCTATTGAAGATAATAAGAAACAACACAGCAATCATTGTAGATCACCTTGTACTGTGGTTTTATAGGACTTTTTGGTTTCATGTTTTTATAGGAATTTGTTTTGTTTTGTCTTGCTAAGTTTTGTTTTTCCCTCTAATACAGAAAGGATAGAAATACATATAGAGATTCATGCATGTGTAACTGTTTACACTCTCATTGTTTGAATATCTACTATGTATGCTTTAATTCTGTAACTTGAACAACTATTTCTAAGAGGACAATATGTAATTTATCAGCTAGTGATTTCTTATTGTTTACCTTTTTTTGAAATTCTTTATTATCTCTACCCTTTACATGCTTTTGTTTCTCTTTAAATAAAAACAATTTTAAAAAACGTAAAAGGAGGAACAGAAAGTGCTCTAAAGGATATAACTGCATTCATGTTTAACTGTGTAAGATTAATAACCATGTTGCTGTTATTATTGGATCATTGAACTTCTTTAAAGCCTCACTGTTTGAATGCCCACATTATATGCTTTAATTTTGTAACTTGAACAACTATGTCTAAGAAGACAATCTATAATTTATCAACTAGTGATTTCTTTTTAGTGTTTATTTTTTTCTGAAATTCTATATTGTTTCTACCCCTTTTTGTTTTGCTTTTTTCCTCTTTAAATAAAATTTAAAAAAATGTAAACTCTGATTTTAAATTATATCTTGTGCTGAATACTTAATGAAAGAGGTTTTTTAACATAAATTAACATGTATACTCAATGAAACAAGAATATTATGACATACTATACTTGAAAAGTACATGCAAAATTTGTATTTTAATGAAGTTCCTTCAGAAAGAAAAACATTCCCACTTAAAGATAAGAAAACAAACTGCTAAATTATTCCTTATTGAGAAACTCCTTTTCCAATAGTTTCATAGTTTACTTTCTTATAGAACAAGTAGGATGTGTAAAGAATATTACAAAGATTGTTCACTTTGTTCACACAACAAAAAAAGAGATTAAAACTTATTATTTTCCTGTAGTAGAACCAAGGATTTACCTCAGTGGCATAAGTTCCTGCCTGATAAGCACGAGGTTGTTAGTTCGATCCCTGGTACCAAAATAAAATAAAAATAAAAAAAAAGGTTTTCCTATAGTAGGCTGAATAGTGACCCTGAAAGATAATCAGGTTCTAATTCTTGATTCCCTTGACTATTACCTTTAGGACAAAATTTTTGCAGATAGAATTAACCCATTTATGCCAAAGGTTGCAATTTTTAAATTTTGCATGAAATTCATGTTACCTAGAAAAATTCAAGGATCAAGAATCTGAAGCAAAGATTTTTATTATGTTCCATTATCTGTGACATTCCAAAACTGGAATACTAAGCATAAATGAATTAACAACCTCAGGATGAGATTATCCTGGACTTCCCTGGTGGTGCCCTAAATGCCATCTCATGTATTCTTGTAGGAGAAAGGCAGAGGGAAATTAAACATACTAAGGGGAAGGTCACATGAAGAGAGTATGTAATGCTAGCAGTCACCCCAAGCTGAAAGAGGCAAGGAATAGATTACCTCCTCCTCTGAAGGGGGGAGTGGCACTAACAAAACCCTGATTTTAGCCCTATAAATCTCATTTTAGGCTTGTGGCCTCCAGCACTATGAGAGACTAAATTTCTGTTTTATAAACTATTAAATTTTTGGTACTTAGTTACAGCAGATACAGGAAACTAATAAACTGCAAAACAATTGTTTATCAAAATTAATAAGAATACCTGGCAAACATTTTTAAAAAATTAAATAGCAGTGTGTTTTTTCTTTTACAGTAAGATGAAACCTTAGTCTATTAATAACCTTGGGATAAGCACCTTTATAAGCACTGAACTATTTTTCTTTTGTCACATCTTTAATTATACATCATATAAGGCAGTGCTAGCAATAAATCAACAGTAGACAGATGGCTGTGTTCTATTTCTGGCTTCCTTCAAGACACTCTTTGTAAAACTGCAGGGAGCCTGTTAGAGATGCTAATAGATCATCTTAATCTTATCTAAATTATGTGCTGTTTTAAACCACATTTGTGCTTCAAAGATCAAAGAAGCTAGTGAAAGGGAGAAGAAAAGTCAAACAGAATGGAAATCTGTTTGCTGTCTCTCAATGTGCAACTACAAGCACCCCAGATGGGTCCATTTGAGGCCCAGTGTAATTCCTGGCACAATAGCTACCATTTCTGCCAAAATGTAGAAAATGATTTTCAGAAATGATGCTATTATACTACACTAATTATACTAATTATAGTTTCATTCAGTGTCCTAAAATGCATGAAGTTTTCATGGTGTGGAGGTCTTTTGGTACAAATTGTCAAAACTTACGCTAAGATGCATGTTTCTTCTTTAGATTGCTAGTCTCTCTCATGTTTTAAACAATCCTGGGCAGTATTTGAAAGCCTATGGTAAAATTTCTAATAATGAGTTGTGTTATTGGAACATATCCTCATCGTTAATAAAAATCACATGATAGGATTTTTTGCTTGTAGGACATTTGAGACTAGTATGGGCAACAGAGTGAAACCTTGTTTCAAATAATTTTTTAGAAAAAGTGCTAGGAGTCAGTTTGTTGAGTGGCTCAATGCTTACCTAGTATTCACATGGCCTAGGTTCAATTCTTAGCACAAAAAATGAAAGACAAAAATGAAAGGAGGGAGAGAGAGAGGGGGAGGAAGGGAAAGAGGGAGAGAAGGAGAAAGGGGAAAGAAAAAGAATTTCAGCTTAAAGGAACATGGGGCTTAATGGAAAAATTATTCGAAAACAAGACTCTAAATTCATATCAACAATAACCTAAGTGGAGCCAGGCATGGTCATGCATACTTATCCCTGAACTTGGGCAGCTAAATGGAGGATGATCACAAGCTCAACTCCCAGCTTGGGCAACTAAAAGATCCTGTCTCAAACTAGGGCTACAGATGTACATCAACATGAAAGCCCTGGTTCAATCCCCAGTATTGCAGATAAATATTAACTAAATAAATAAGCAACTTTAGTGAGACTGAGACAACTACTGTATGTGCATGTGCACATGTACACATATATATCAGAATGCCATGCAACTTGTATAAATTATTTCTATTTTTTTGAAAAGAAAAAAACCAAATGAGAAAGAAAACAAAATGGGGTCATTCAAAACAAAAGGATGGACATAGTACATGATTTAAAATCACAATACAAGGGGGGTTATCTACAATGCTTACTATGATATCTCCTGTTATCTTCAATAGAATTGCCCATATCATCAGGTACAGTAAAATTGAATATAGCAGTACAGAACAAAATCAATAAAAACAAAGCATTGGAGATATTATAGGACTTCAAAACTGGGTAACAGTCAAACCAGAATGGGTATCATAGTGAATCACATTGTCTTCAGAGTAGTTGCCTATACTCTCAGACTTGAGACTATCAAACATAACAGATTCGAATAAAATCAGTCAAGACAAGACAGCGATCTAACAAACCAGATTCACATAAAATCAGTCATAATGAGACAGTGTAAGTAATACAGGGCTTCCGATTAAATTAATAGGAAATTAAAGATGGCTACCATAGTATATCCTGCTATTTTTGGAATAGCTGTCTGTGTCCTCAAATCTAGTACAAGTAGACAGACTGGAACAGAATATACCCAAACTAAACAGAGCAATGAGAACAATGTGATACGTGTTGTTAATCATGATCCAAAATTAACAATGTATTCTGCCTTCCCTTTTTAGACAATTCCTCTCCTTTCACTTTCACAGGGTACACTGTACTTTTTGTATCACACGAACTCCTTTAGTTTTAGATTAGGGAGGCAGCCAACTATTCACCTAAGTGGTTCTGAACATTTTTACCCCTGAGCATGATCTCAAGTTGTATTATTTTGCCTAAAAGAACCTCAAGGTTTTCCTTCCTTATAGCTGAGTAGCTCTCCATTGCATAAAAGTGTTATGTCTTTCCAACCTATCTGCAGTTGCTGGGTGAGATACCTCCACTTTTTCCTGGCTGTCACGTAGAACATTTTTTTCTCATCTTTGACTTTCAGTCCATAAATCCTCTTTCAGGTTAATTATACTTCTATATAGAGCAACTCAATGGACCCTATCTCCTGATCTACCTTGCCTGTGTTTCTTTTTGTTAGTGTATTGAGGCCATCTGTATTAGTGATTACAGCCAAATTTTGCTGCCTCATCTCTGCCATGCTATTTTTCTGCCATTGCTTGTCTACTTTCTCCTTCATTCCACTGTCTGCTCCATTCAGTGAGGCCTCTCTGCTGCTGTTCCTGAAACCACGGTTCTTTTTTTTCTCTCTCTCTAGATTAGAAGGTCCTTCAGTATTTTTTGTAGGGTTAAATTGTTAGTCACGAACTCCCACAGTTCCTCTTTGTCATGGAAGCATCTTGTTTCTCCATTAATTTTGAGAGATAATTTTGCAGGGTACATCAATCTAGGTTGGAGGTTATTTTTTTTTCAGGGCCTGGAATACTTCGCTCCAAGTTCTTCTTGATTTGATGGCTTGTGTCGAGAAGTCTGATATGATTTTGATGGGTTTTCCTTTATAGGTGATCTATTTCTTTTCTCTGATGGCTTTTAATATTCTGTTCTTGTGTTGAATTTCTGACATCTTGATTATTATATGTCTGGGTGTAGCTCTGTTTTGGTGGTAGCTGGCTGGAGTTCTGTATCCCTCATATATCTGAATATCATTTCCTTTTCCTATGCTTGAGAAGTTTTCCTTAATTATTTCCATGTGGACAGAACTAGTTTGGGATAGCTTCAGGGGAATTGCCATTGTATTTCATTCCCTGCTTCTTCACTCACATGTTTTATTCTTAAGTTATAGATCCTCTTGTCATCTTCTAGCCTTTGTACTATTACTTCCTGGTTGCTTGTTATTTTTAAGAGATCTTTCTTTTCCAGATCACAAATTGCAAACCTGTCTTCAAGTTTTGATAGTCTTTAGTTTTTTTGAGGCAGTTTTGTTAGCTTTCAATGGAGTTTTTAATTTCCTGGTATTCTCTTTGAATCTGTTTCATGTAGTCTAGGTTTTAAAAATATTTTTTATCAAAGTTTTCCCTCCTTTTTCCATGCTCCTCCATTCTTCCATCTGTGTCTTCTTGAGAGGTGCTTAGCATTTCTTTTATTAATCATCTTATATCTCCCTTTATTTGTATTGGTATTTTTGTTTTGAGTTCTTCTATAATGTCATGAAGATATTTCTTGATGTCAAATGATATTGCTTCTGATATTGCAGGTATGCTGCCCTTGATCTCTTCTGTGTTTACCTCTCCTGGGCCAGTATTGTTTGGGTTAGAGGCTGGAGATTTCCTTCTGTTTCTTTTTCTTGTCATGTTTCTGGATTCTTCCAGATAATTGTATAGAAGTCCCCAACACTTTCTGTATTGGTTTCGATTATTCTGAAACATGCTGGCAAGGGATTGCTACCCTCCCCAGTCTGCCATTGACCACTGAGATACAGACAGGGGTGGTGCAGGATGGCCCCGCCTTTCTGAGCTGGTTAACCATTGTGGGTCTTCACCATGTTAGTGTGTTCAGTGTGGACGGAACTAGTTTGGGATAGCTTCAGGGGAAACTTCGTCCTTGGCTACTGGATCTTGCACAGGGGCGGGACTCAGTCCAAGCAATTCTCACCAATCTGCTCTGCACTGGGAGTGGCTAACTGAAGCCACTACAGTTCTGGATCCTGGCTTGTCCTGCCCCACTCCAAAATGTCACCAAGCCAATCACCCACTCCTGCAGGAAGACTAAGTTCTGCGCACTCAACTTGGGCTTTTGCAGATCTCCATGCCGGCTCCATTCTCTGCTCTGCTGCTCCTCATTGCTACTGCATCCTCTCGCCAAGGCCCTTGGGCTTGCTAATCCTTAACTTCACCACATCCTCTGATTCCAGTTGCACCTTGTGCACAGTGAGATCAGCTCCGGTGAGAGTGCCTCTGGCTACAGCCTTCCATCCACACCTCTCTTTCCTTTTTTTCTTTTTTTCCCCTGCTTTAGTTTCTCCTTGGGCCATGAGGATCCATCTCCTTTCATCTGGTCCTCTCCATGATGTCAAATTCCAGCATCTGAGCTATTTCTCTCAGAGAGATTCTTTACTTTGCTCCTTATCAATCTGCCATCTTCCCAGCTTCCTATATAAATTATTTCTAATCCTTATAACAACCTTATGAGGTATCTACTCTTTACATAATGAAGCAAGGACAAATTGAGTGACCTGCCAATGTTAAATATTAAAAAAAACTAATAGACTAAGTATGTGTGTAATCTCAGCTACTTGGGAGACAGATGTGGGAGGATCACAAATTTGACACCAACCTGGGCAATTTTAGCAAGACACTCTCTAAAAAATAAGAAAAATGTTTGGAATGCAGGGGATGGAACTGAGGGCCTCACACATGCTAGGCAACTACTGTACCACTGAATTACACCTTAGGACTCCCAAAATATTTTTTAAGGGTTGGGGATGTAGCTCAGCAATTTGCTGGTTCAGTCTACAACAACAAATAAAAAACTGAACAAAAATAAGAGCTGACAGCATCAGGGGTTTCAAACTTAGATATGATTTTAAAGTCTGTGCTTTATGTGTGATTTTCCATTCCTCCACTATTATGACCTCCTGCCCCATGTTTAGAATATCCTGGGTCAGAGGAATTGTGAATTGCCTAATAACCAACATGCCCAATACTGCTTCATGCAATAAGAAGCAGAGTATAAATATTACTTCAAGTCCCAATTTTGTGTTCAGAAATTAATGAATGCTATTATAAAGCCCTCAGGTGTTCCTAATTTGCCATTTCATAATTGTTTCATGTGAGACAACACATACTCTTCTGTTTCTTTAAAGAGATGAAACTTTATTAATTTTGCAATACTTTAAAGAAATCAGTAAACAATAATTAAAGAAAATTAAGATTCTTCAAAGGCAGGTAACATCTTATAGGCAAAACCACTGAGCCTTTGCTGAATATTTATCAAGAACTCTGAAGAGTCTTAGATTTTACCTTACTTATAAAGCCACCATATTAGCTTAATTCTATTGTATTGATGCTAGCACAAAACATGAGACTCCTGTGAGAAAGAAGAGGACTTTATCATTCATGGTACAGCTAATGGCATAAACAGTATATCTGGACAAATTCCACTTGTTCCCTAAATCCTTTAAAAGCAATATAGATGGGTCCAGATGGATGCACACATACATCACATTATAGGAAAGGAACCTAAGCATAAGGAACCCAAATCTTTTACAATAGTAAGCATGCCTTCCCCTTTGTTCAAAGAGAGACATTGTCATTATTTTTGCTGGACAATAAGCATGACTGTCGCTTATTCTAGAGAGAGACACTATCTCATTTTTCCAAAAATACAAGCAAATCTGACGTTTACTTTAAAGGGAAATATTATGCCTATTGTGCAAGACTATTCACTGTACAAACATCCTAGAGAAGAGTTCAGAACACAGTTCATTAAATGCTTCACTTGTAAGATTTGCAGAAATGTAAGACCCCTGGTGAACTGTCTCCCAATAGTATCATTTCTCTTCCATTCAGGCTCAGAAGTTGTGGCCACACTACAAAGTATATGCAAAGTACAATAATTAAGTATCATAAGATACTTAAGAGTCTCTGCACTCTATACAGAAATCCTGATCTTCACCTTCCAGTCTTATTCTCCTTATTTCCTAACCTTCCAGTCCTATTCTCCTTATTTCCTAGGTAGCATCGTTGACTCAAAGCTATTATCTTTCATTCAAGGAAATGCCATTTAACATTAACTAGAGATTAAATACAAGTTGTTAGCATAGATTGAAAAATGCAGATACCAACTCTAGATATTATCAATTTTTGTTCCACTCCAGCACCAAATAATATCTGCTTAGAGAGTGACATTTCATTGAAACAAATAATGCAGAAAGAATCACCTTCACTTAGTTCTACTAAAATTGTAATTTTTAAAATGCCTTGTGATCAAACTAATACTGTGTCATTCCTGAAGTATTACCTGAAAGTATACAGAAGTCATATGGGCTAAAAGAGAAAGTGTAACTTGTTTAGCATATAAGCAATAGATTGAATCTGAACTATATTTCTGATTCTGTCTAATTACTACCTATAAAACATTGACAAAGTCACTTAATTTATCATAAGCCCAGAGCAACTGAAAATATGTAAATATTTTGTAATGATATAAAACTCCTAGAAGAAATGAACAGAAAAATAAAGGGAAATTTATCAGTCTATGTATAATAAATAACAATATTTGTAAAAATATAACATAAAATAACAGACACTAGGCAATTACATTTATTTCTTATGATATGAAATAGGTGTGCCTGAATTATGGTTTAGGAAATTGCATATCAATGAAAAAACTTCCATCCTTTTTTCTTCATATGAAAATAAAAATTTAAAATGTCTTTAAAACTTGAAAAATGCTATTGCTTACATGTGAGCACATTTATAGTGTGTAAAATTTGGTTAGCATGGTCTCACATTTTAATGCTTCCTTATCTTTTTTTTAATCTAAAAGAACTGTCAAAACTAGAGACAACAGTAAAATGAAAACATGAGGCATCACATCTGCATGCTGAGGGAAGAATGGAGTGTGGAAAGTATTTGGTTGATGCAGGAGTCTGATGGGAAAACATAAACCCGGTGTTCAGGTATATGCTTTCAATAGATGCCCTCTGCAAAGACAGAGGATTTCTTAATTTAGTGTTCTCTAGAAGGGTGCTGTGCTGTCATTCAGGACAAGATAATAAACAGTTTATAGCTTTGAAATCTTGTTGAATAAGATGTGTGAGTCAAAGAATTTCTAAGTTACTTAATGATGAATTAAAATGTTAACCATAGTAGAGAGAGTAAAAATTGTAAAGCACATATCAGACAAAATGAGAAAAATGCTTTCAAAGTAACTATTAGGAGAAACAATAACAAGCAGAGCTCACTGACCTACAGCAATCAAAGAATGCTTTTAGAACACAGCCACTTTGAGAAGAGTGCAAATCAAAAGATGCTGCAAGAAGACATCACAGCTGCTAACCAGAAGGCAGACTACATATATGATCAACGATAAAAGGCTTCTGATTTACGCAAGAATTAAGCCTTGTGGAAGTATGAGACTTTATTTAAAAATGGGGAGGAAAGGGCAGCTCTATAAAGAATTGGCCTTAGAGGTTCCACGGGGTTGAGTGGACAGTGCCCAGAGACCTTCATTCAGCCAGGGGAGCCAGGTTCATGCCACTGCAATGAGGTGAGTTGCAGCTTGGAACCATTGATCCCAGCGGCTGGGTACCTGCACAACCCTCTAGGAAACTGGATTGGCTCCAGATGTTCGGCAGGCTTGAGTGGACAGCACCCAGGGACCTTCATTCATTCAGGAGAGCCAGGCCTGGCAAAAGGGGAGCCAGGCCTGCATTGCCCCAGTGAGGTAAGTTGCAGCTCTCCAGCAAAGGCCAAAGAAAAGTTTGGGACCATCAATCCCAGTGGCTGGATGCCCGGCCAACCTCCTAGGACACTGGACTAGGCTCCAGAGGTTCTGCGGGCTTCAGTGGACCGTGTCAAGAGACCTTCATTCAAATAATGGAACCAGGTTCACCGTGCAAGGGGAGCCAAAGCCACATGAGTCCCAGTAGGCGGAGGGTGCAGCAGGTGATTTTTGACAAATCCAGAGAAAGCTTTGGAACATCACTGGAAACACAGAAATATAGGAAAATGACAAAAAGACAGACCAAAATGCAATCTCAAACCTCCAGCCGATCCCAAGAAAACCTAGGAGCCATGTACATAGAAGAAAATACCAAACATATGCCTGAAATGCCTAACACAATATCAACTGAAATAAAGAACCAAGTACAGGAAGCTATGAGGGAACTCAAATCAGAAACAATCTCCCAGGTAAAAGAAGAAATGATAAAAGTAGTGAAAGAAATACTGAATGCATCTAGAGAAGACACAGCTAAAATATTAGAAGAACAAAGCAAAACCATGAAATCCCTGAAAGAATAGTTTAAGAAATAAACAGAATACATGAAGCAGATTCAAAGAGATATACAGGAAATCAAAAATTCTAATGAAAGTTGCAAAACCCACCTCAACAAAAGTGAAGATAGAATCTCAGACTTGAAAGATAAGATTGCAGCTAGTGAACCCAAAAGGAAAGATCTTCTAAAACAAGAAACCAGTAAATAACAATTCAACAGCTGCAAGATGAAGCAAAGAAAAACAACATAAGATTAATAGGGATAAATGAAAAAGAAGAGGATAACACAAATGATATCAAGAGGCTATTTACAGAAGTAATAGCTGAAAACTTCCCAAACATGACTATGGAAACTGACACACAGATTAATGATGCATATAGAATTTCAAACAGCCATAACCAAAACAAAACTATACCCACACATATAATAATCACCATCCCAGAAATCCAACATAAGAACAGAATATTAAAAGCTGTTAGAAAGAAAAGACAGATCACCTATACAGGAAAACCTATGAAAATCACAGCAGACTTCTCAATACAAACAATGAAGTCAACAAGAGCATGGGGTGAAGTTTTTCAGATCCTTAAAGAAAACGACTCCAACCCAGACTGATGTACCCTGCAAAACTGTCCTTCAACATGGAGAAGTAAGATATTTACATGACAAAGAACAGCTGAAGAACTTCATGATCACCAAACCAACCCTACAAAGAATACTAAAAGACATTCTAGATACACATGGGAAAAAACCACTAAGCAAGACAGACAATTAAAAAGAATGCAAAGTTAAGATACATAAGCCGTGTGTGGTGGCTCAGGCATGTAAACCCAGCACTTGGGAGGATGAGCAAGAAGGATCATTGCAAATTTGAGCCCAGCCTGGGCTACAAAGTTAGCTCAATGCCAGTCTGAACTGCATAGTGAGACCAAGACTCAAAAAGACAAAACAAAAAAGAAAGTTAAGATACATCAGAAAGATAACATGTCAACAATAAACCAATATATGACAGTTATAACCATTAGTATAAATGGCCTCAATTCACCAATTAAAAGAAAAAGACTGGCAGACTGGATCAAGAAACAATATCCAACCGTATGCTGTCTACAACAAACCCTTCTAACCCAAAAGAAAACTCATAGACTGAAAGACATAGGATGGAAAACAATACTCCACACAACAGGAACTTGAAAAAAAGTGAGGGTAGCTATACTGTTTGCAGACCATGTGAACTTGAAACCAAGAATGGTCCAAAGAGATAAAGAAGGTCAGTACATACTAGTTAGGAGAAAACTGTAAGAGGAAAAGATAACAATTTTATATATATGCAGCAAATTCCAGAGCACCCAGCTATACAAACCAAATATTAACAGAAATGAAAAATCAAATAGGCAATAACACAATTGTAATAGGAGACCTTAACATGCCATTGACACAATGGGATAGACCAACTAGACAGAAAATCAGCAAAGAAATAACAGAACTGAATCATACCTGGAACAAATGGATTTGATGGACGTATACAGAATGTTCCATCCAACAACATCAGAATATACATTCTTCTCAGCAATACATGGGACATTCTCTAAAATACAACATATACTAACCCACAGATCATATTTAAGTAAATACAAAAGAATTGAAATTATCCTATGCATGATATCGTATCACAGCACCATGACACTAGAAATTGATGATAAAAGCAACTTCAAAAACCTCACAAACACATGCAAATTGAATAATATATTCTTGATCAATCATTGGGTCACAGAGGAAATTAAAGAAGAAATTAAACAATATCTACAATCAAGCCAAAATACAAATACAACTTACTGGATTCTGTGGGATGCAATGAAAGTGGTCCTCAGAGGAAAATTTATTGCAGAGTTCCCACATGAGGAAAACAGAACACACACAAATAAACAACCAGATACTATACCTCAAGCAGCTAGAAAAAGAAGAGCAAGCCAAGCCCAAAGCCAAAAGAAGGGAGGAAATTATAAAGATCAGAGCAGAAATTAATGCAATAGAGACTAACAAAACAAAACAAAGAATCAATGAATCAAAGAGTTGGTTCTTTGAAAGAATAAATTAAATTGAAAAGCCCCTAGACAAACTAATTTGAAAAAGGAAAGAAAATTCATGCAATACAGAATGAAAAAGGTGAAATCACTACCCACCTTGTGAAAATACAGAAGATAATTAACAACTATTTTGAAAACCTCCACTCTCATAGGTTCGATAACACAGAAGAAATGGACAGATTCCTAGGAACATATGAACCACCAAAGCTGGATCAAGAAGATGTAAAACTACTAAATAACCCAATATCAATTAATGAAACTGAAAATGTAATCAAGACCCTACTAACAAAGAAGAGCCCAGGCCCAGACGGATTCATTGCAGAATTATACAAGAAATACAAAGAAGACTTAATGACAACATTCTTGAAAGTCTTCAATGATATTGAAAGGGAAGCAATTCTTCCTAACTTATTCCTGGAAACAAAAATCACTCTAGTACCAAAACCTGAGAAAGACCCAACTAAAGAAGAGAACTATAGGCCAATCTCCCTTATGAACAAAATGCAAATATTCTCAATAAAATACTGGCAAACAGGATGCAGCAAATCATCAAGAAGATTATACACGATGACCAAGTGGGATTCATTCCAGGCATGCAGGAATGGTTCAACATAAGTAAATCAATAAATGTAATCCACCTTATCAATACAGCCAAAAGTAAGAATCACATGATCATTTCTACAGATGCAGAAAAAGCTTTTGATAAAATCTAACACCCATTCATGACAAGAACCTTACAGAGAATTGGAATAGATGGTCTTTACCTCAATATGATAAAGGCCATCTACAACAAACCAACAGTGATTGTCATATTAAATGGCCCAAACTGAAAACCTTCACCTTGAAATCAGGCTCAAGACAAGGATGTCCCTTACACCGCTCCTATTTAACATAGTGCTGAAAATACTAGCCAGAGCAATTAGACAAGAGACAGAAATAAAAGGAGTAAAGATATGAAAAGAAGGAGACATGATACTCTACATAGAAGACCCCAAAGCCTCCATTAAAAGTCTCCTAGGTATAATAAATAAATTCAGCAATGTAGCTGGATACAAAGTCAATACTCAAAAATCAATAGAATTCTTATACAATAACAACAAAATCACTGAGAGAGAAATAAGAGAAGCCACACCCTTTACACTTGCATCCAAAAATATCAAATACTTAGGAGGTAATCTAACAAAAGGTGTAAAAGAATTGTACAGGGAAAATTATAATACCCTCAAAAAAGAAATCAAAGAGGACCTCAGAAATTGAAAAGACATCCCTTGTTCATGGATAAGAAGAATAAATATTGTGAAAATGGCCATTCTTCCAAAATGGTCATGCACATTCAATGCAATCCCCATGAAAATGCCACTAACATAACTCATAGATCTAGAGAAATCACTAAAATTCATGTGGAACCAGAATAGACCTAAAATAGCAAAGGCAATTCTAAGCAGCAAAGCCAAGGCAGGAGGCATCACAATCCCTGACTTTAAGTTATACTGTGCAGCTACTGTAATAAAATCAACATGGTATTGGAATAAAAAAAGACCTGAAGATCAATAGAATAGACTAGAAGATACAACTGTGAACACAATCAACCACATTATCTTTGATAAAGGAGCCAATCATGTTCACTGGAAGAACGATAGTCTCTTTAATAAATGGTGCTGGAAAAACTGGCTATCCGTAGGCTGAAAACTATCACTAGACCCATGCCTATCACCATGTACTAAACTAAAATCTAAATGGATCAAATATCAAAATACTAAAACAGAAACACTAAATCTGTTGCAAGACAAAGTAGGTAAAAATCTTGAAGTCATAGGGGTAGGTAGAGAATTCATGAACAAGAACCAAACTGCATGGGAAATACTTCCAAGAATCATTAACTGGGAACATGTCTCATTAAAGAGTTTCTGCATGTCTAAAGAAATCTCCAGGAGAGTGAAAAGAAAACCAAAAAACTGGGAAAAAATTTTAGTGATCTGTCACTCAGATAAAAGACTTCTGTCTAGAAATCATGAAGAGTTAAAAAAAATCAGACCCCCGAAATTCAAAGACCCAATCCAAAAATGGGCATCCAAGATGAACACACAGTTCTCAGATGAAGAAATATGAATGGCAAATAAATACATGAAAAAATGTTCATCATCATTGGTCGTTACATAAATGCAAATTAAAACCACAGTGAGATTCCACCTCACTCCAGAAAGAATGGCCAGGATCAACAAAACTACCAACAACAAATGCTGGAGAGGTTGTGGGGAAACAGGAACTCCTCTGCACTTTCGGTTGGACTGTAGACTGGTGCAACCACTGTCGAGGTCAGTCTGGTGATTCCTCAAAAAGCTGGGGTTGGAAGTCCCGTTTCACCCAGCTATTCCACTCTTAGGCATATTCCCAGAAGAACTGAAAACATCTTACCACAGTGAGATACGTGCAACCGTGTTTATAGCAACACAATTTGTAATAACCAGATCTTGGAAACAACCTAAGTGCCCCTCAACTGAGGAATGGATAGAGAATTGTGGTACTTTTACAGAATGGAGTACTACTCAGCTGTAATAATGATCACATTTAGATATTTATAAATAGATGGATGCAAATTGAATCCATAATCATAAGTGAAATAAATCAAACTCACATGTAGTCTCCCTAGTTAAGAAATAGTAAGAGTATATAAGATTTTATGGAAATCATGGTTCACCATTATACTGCTTTGAAGTCTTATGTTTTCATTCATTGTTTGGAATGGTTTTATTCTGTTTTGTTTGATCTTAACATATGTGATGGTATGAATAGTTACTTTCAAGAAAAGACAATATGGCAGCGATTGTCCTACCATGCTTTTGTTTTTCTATTACCATTGGTTCTATCATGTTGTGTCTTAGTGGATTTTAATATGTATGATAGTATGAACCAATTTTTTATGGAAAGTGACATAATATAGTCACCATTGTTCATCTTCGGTTACTTTGTTCAAAATGCCTTGCAAGACTTTCATTCTCTTGAGTGGTTTTATTCTATTTTGTTATTTTTGACGTTATCATATGTAAAGCTAAGCTCAACTATTTCAAAGAAAGAGACAATATGATAGTTACTGTTAATATCCAATTGTCTTGTTGTGAAGTGCTGACTTGCTTACATTGTCCTGTTCTGATCTGCTTAGATTTGTCCTCTTTTGTTTTATTCTCTTTAAAATAAAAAAGTCATAAAAAGAATGGCATTTCACTTTAATCCTTATATGTTTTATATATAATAAATTTCGCATTTCAAATCAATATAGCAATTATTAAGTAGTTCATGAATGAACTTTTTATTTTCAGAAGATAAATATTGTAACCTCACCTTAATTACTATTAAAATAAAATGCAGCTGAAAAAATAAACATGAAAGTGAGCTATACAAAAAATAGAAAAACATTATATTTAATGAAGTCACCTAATAGAACTGGGAGAAAATTTCAGAATATTAAAGGAAGAAATCCCCAAAACAAGACTTCAAATTTGGCTACATGAGAAAAAAAGCAATAATCTATCAAAAATCAAAAGGATAATTCATCACTGAAACCTGGGCAAGGACATAAACAAATTCAGAAATGAAAAACTACTCGCAAAGATAAGATTATGTAACATATTAACTAACAATTATTTCCTATGTTTTTAAAATTTTATATTGTTTTTATCCTTTTCTGTTAGTTTTTAAAGTACAAACAGAAAATTATCAATGACCTACACTCAAAAATATATTAAATATCATTGGTCTCAAAATAAATTCAATCATTAAGATACCATAATTAGTCCATCAAATTTAAAGAATTTTCAACAGCATTCACAAGATTATTCTTTTTTGGGGGGCACCCCCTCTACTTTATTTTAAGAGAAAAAAAACACAAAAAAATGGAAATATTAGAGAATTTCAAAAAAGAATATAAACAGTAAGAAATAACTAGTTGATAAATTAAATATTGTTTTTTAGAAATAGTTTTTCAAGTTATAAAATTAAAGTACACAAAGTGGACACTAAAGCAGTGAAAGTGCAGACAGATCTGTTCAACAATCCAACAAGAACCTAGAAATATGGTTATCAATCCCACACACCTAAACATAAGTGCAGCTATATCTTTTATAGTGCTTCCTACTTCCTCTTTTTTTACAAAAGCAATTATATATTTTTAAATTTTTATTTAAAAAGAAAAAAAGCAAAACAGAAAAAAGGGTAGCAACAATGCAGAATTCTAAAAGAAAGAATGAAAAACAAAAAAAAAAAAGGAAAATGAGAAAAAGCCTGACTAAGAAATCAGTAATTTATATAGATTACATACTGTCATGCTGGATGTACTTGTTCAAGTTACAAAGTTAAAGGGTACATAGTTAACATTCAAACAGTCAGACTAAAAACAGTTCTGCTCAAAGATCCAACAAAGATTCAGCAATATGGTCATCTATTTTACACACTCAAACATACATGCAGTCATATCCCTTAGAGCACTTTCTTTTCCTCTCTTTTTTACAATAGCAATCACACATTCTGGTTTTATTTCCTTTTTACACTACAGACACAATACAATATTTATAAATATGATGCTTATTTATTTCTCTCATGAGGATAGTCTCAGGTTGTCTCCATTTACCTATGAAGGCCTCAAGATCATCTTTTTTATAGCTGAGTAATATTCTATTGTATAAAAATGCCACATCTTTTTCATCCACTCTGCAGTTGATGGGCATCTTGGTTGTTTCCAGAATTTAGCTATCACAAATTGTGTAGCTATGAACATGTGTACACATATATCACTGTGATATGAACTTTTCAGTTCTTTGGGGAAAATACCCAGGAGGAGGATACCTGGACTGAATGGGGCTTCTAATCCTAGTCTTCTGAGAATTCTCCATATAGATTTCCATAATGGTCGCACCAGTCGACATTACCACCAACAGTGGAACAGTGTTCCTTTTTCCTCGCAGCCTCACCAACATTTGTTATCAGTTGATTTCTTGATGGCAGCTATTCTTTCCGGAGTTAGGTGGAATCTCAATGCTGTTTTAATTTGCATTTCTCGAATGACCAGTGATGGTGAACATTTCTTCATGTATTTATTTGCCATTTGTATATCTTTCTCTTAGAACTGTGAGTTCATCTCAGATAACCATTTTTGGAGAGGGTCTTTGAATTTGGGGGGCTTGATGGTTTTCAATTATTTATATGTTCTGGACCCAAGTCCTTTGTCTGAGGGGTTGCTGGCTAAAATTCTTTATGACTCTGTGGGTTTTCTTTTCACTCTGTTGGTGATTTCCTTTGAAGTGCAGAAACTTTTCAATAATATGAGATGCCATTTGTTGATTCTTTGAAGTGTTTCCCGTGCAGTTTGCATTTTGTTCATGAATTCTCTGCCTACCCCTATGTCGCCAAGACTTCTACCTGTCTTCCAGTAGATTTAGTGGTTCTGTTTTAATATTAAGGTGTTTGATCCATTTAGGCTTTAGTCTTGTGCATGGTGATAGGCTTAGATCTAGTTTCAGTCTTCAGCATGTAGAGAGCCAATTTTTCCAACAGCATTTGTTAAAGAGACTATCCTTCTTCCAGTGGACATATTTAGCCCCTTTGTCAAATATCAGGTGGCTGAATGTCTTTGTAGTTGTGCTTGCATCTTCTAATCTGTTCCATTGATCCTCAGGTCTATCTCTTTGCCAGTACCAAGCTGATTTTATCACTGTGGCTTTATAGTACTGTTTCAAGTCAGGAATTGAGATGCCTCCTGCCTTGCTTTGTTGCCTAGAATTGCCTTTGCTATTCTAGGTTTCTTCTGTTTCCAAATGAATTTTACTAATATTTTATCTAGATTTGTGTAGTATGTCAATGGTATTTTGATTGAGATTGCATTAAATTTGTATAACAGTTTTGGGAGTATGGCCATTTTCACAATGTTGTTTCTTCCTAACCAAGAGCAAGGAATGTCCTTCCATTTTCTAATATCCTTTTCAATCTCCTTTTTCAGTGTAGTATAATTTTCAACATATAGGTCTTTTACATTTTTTAGTTAGGTTGATTCCTAAGTATTTCATTTTTTTACATGTTATTGTAAAGGGTCATATTTCCACAATTTCTCTCTCAGTGAATTTTTTGTTTGTGTACAGGAATGCTATTGATTCTTGAACATTGACTTTATATCCAGCTACACTGCTGAACTTGTTTATTACCTCTAGCAGTCTTTTAATGGAGCTTTTTGGGTCTTCTATATAGAGTATCATGTCATCTGCAAATAGTGATAATTTAACTTTTTCCTTTCCTATCTTTACTCCTTTTATTTCCCTCTCTTGTCTGACTTCCCTGGCTAGTGTTTCCAGAACTATATTGAAAAGGAGTGGTGATAGTGGACATCCTTGTCTTGTTCCTGATTTTACAGTGAAAGCTTTCAGTTTTTGTCCATTTAGTATAATGTTGGCTGTTGGTTTGTCATAGATAGCCTTTATAAGGTTGAGGTAGACACCATGTATTCTGAGTTTCTGAAGAGTTTTTATCATGAACATGTGTTGGTCTTTCACAATAGTATTCTGAATCATGCACTTCTGCACACCACTAGCAGAAATACAATCTAAGGTGACTTTTGTGGAAAATAGTCTGAAAAAATGAATTGTTCTATGTGTTCATATCTATTGACACAAGAATTCAATCTCTAGCATTTTTGGTAGCCAAACGGAAATACTGTATTAAAAATGTACCTGCATATAAACATGATTGAAAACAGTGAAGTTCTGCAGATATAGCTCAGTGACAGAGAATTTGTCTGGCATGTGTGAGGCCTTGGGTTCAATCTCCAGTCTCATGGAAAAAAATCAGAAACATCTAAGCCTGGTGATGCACATGTGTAATCTGTGCTACTTGGAAGGCTGAAACAGGACTGCAGACTAGGCAATTTAGCAGGATCCTATTTCAAAATAACAAATTTTAAATGGCTGAGGTTGTAGTTCAGCATGTTCCCTGGGTTCAACGCCCAGTACCATAAAGAAAAGAAGTAATTGAAATGTCCAAGAGAAGGATGAAGTCTAAGTAAAATATATATATCCCTTAAAACAGAATATCTTATAGACTTTAAAAATATTGTAGTTTAGATTTCTTAATATAGAAATATGTTAACAGAGTAGTAACTGGAATATTTAAAATATAAAACTATATACAGAGTTTCCTTTAAATATATACATTTTATACAGCATTGCACAAATTTTGATAGAGGGATATGCAAAGAGATGAGTAAGAGGATGAAGGAAATACACCAAAATATTAATGTTTACTTAAGGTTGATGGAATGAGGAGTGATTTGTATGTTCTTTTGTATGCTTTTCCAAATTTTCTGTATAAAGCAAACAGTTTTTGTATAAGAAAAAATTCATAGTACGCTGTTTTAAAGTTATTATTCTGCTAGGCAATCTGAATTCTAACCATATATATCCCACTGATAAGACTGATATATACAAACAATACAGACTTGACTACAAAGTTCTATTATATTTTATTTTAACAGAACTTGGTCTACAACCAAATATCTATCATTGCATTATGTAACATTAAATTGCCATTTCTACTGTATGGCACCATTTTTTAAAATGCAAATTAGAATGAAAATATGTAACTTTTAATGAGAAAACAATGCTTTCACATAAATTATTTTGTTATCACAAAAAACTTGTAACATCTAAATAATTATTAGTCTGGGTAAGAATATCTATATCTAGGACAGCTGAATGGATGTGTGATTAATTTGACTTTGGTGATCTTTCTGCCTTGAAAAAGGTCAACTAGCCATTGAAAACCAAATGTTTATATACTGTTCTTTTTATTTTCATGAATTAAGATACCTTAGTACAGTGATGGAAAACCTTCTAGAGACTTTCTTAATTTTATCATTGCTGACACAAAATACCTGACACCCATAGTCAAAGGAGGAAAGGTTTTTTTAGCTCACAGTTTATAGAGGTTTCAGTCCATAGTCAGCTGGCCCAAAGCAAGATGGCATGGCAGACAGCCTTGACAGAAGAGAAACCTTTCTTGGCAGGCAGAAGGCAGCAAAGCAGTGAAGCAGCAAGTGACTGCAACTGCCCTCTTTTTTTTCTCTTATATTCCAACCAGGATACCAGCCCTTAGGGTGGATAACAATCATACACCAAAGTGGAGCACCCATAATCCTAGCATCACATTCTTAATCTCAGCCACCACACACCCTACATAAAATCACCTCTGAAAAGCCCCATCTATGAATTTGTGAGGCTTTGTGGGAACATCTTGAAACAAGCCATAACAGAGACTAAGCACCCAAACTGCAATGCCAGACCCACATATTTATTGCAAAGTGCCAACACTGTCGCTTTGTATGCTGTTATCTAATGCTTGCTGCTAATGCGATGCTCAGGCAACTTGGCTCATGTGCTGAGAGAGGGCTCTGCACACCCACTATGGCAGCTTCACAATCACTGCCTTAGTATCTTCCTACATGAGAAAAGAAAATCTGACATAATGAGAGAAGTCTGAATCCAACTCCCCAGAATAACTACAGTAGACTTTGGATCCTCCTTGTTATACTTTGTGTTTGGATGGTTCCCCAAAACCTCATGCAATCATAGATGCAGTTGAATCTAGTGTTTGTGATTGGTTTGTTGTCTAGCACTGGAATTGGTAATGTGAGTACTGCACCTGCCCAGGGCGGAGCTGACATACAGTGTAAAGACATAAAGTGTAAAGGCGGGCAAGAAGGTGTGTCTTTCCTTTTTCTGCACTGTTTCGCACTTGCTATTTTTGGTGGACATGAACAGCTGCCCCACCATGCCATCCTGCCTTAGAGCCAACTGAATATGGGCTGAAACCCCCAAAACAGTAAGAAAATAAACACTTCCTTGTTTCACTGTGGGCATCAGGTATTTTGTCTCAACAATGAGAGAAAAGTAACTAAGACATTCCTGAAGGGGGGGGGCAAGTGCAATTTGTCATGCTAGATAAATCTGTTTTATCTTTCATTTATCCAGATTAAGACTAAATTCATACCCTATTGTAATTTGCTGCTTAAAATAATACTACATTTAGAAAGTATGAGTCATCCTTACTTGAGTTATTTAGCAGCAAAATAATAAATACTGGATTCTGAAACTAAAATCAATTTATAGAAAATGACAAATTACAAAGTAATGGCAAATTCTATAAGCCAACCTTAAAAACTCCACTATGATTATGTTAAGTAGTCAAACATATTAGCGCAGTGGCAGCTGCCAGTAGTAAGACCAGATTCAGAAAGTATGTTACTAATACAGAGATGGCACCATCAGCATGGTTATTACCGAACCAATTCGCTAGTCCTGTATGACAAAGCCAAACTGGGTGGATCAAATGAAAGATAACACAAACTCCATGTTATTCTGTGTTTCAGTTAACTCTGGGCTAAAGCCATCCAATTTTATACTCATAGCTGTGCAGTACCAGAATGAAAGGAGATGTTAAACAACATAAGGAGATGTTAAACAAAAAATGGCCTTCTAACAGCTCCACAAAAGTTATCTCCATCTTGTCATGTACTGAGGGAATATTAGAATATTCCTGAAAGACTTTTAACTCTGACTGTGACTGACTCTTGCCTATACGGTTTATATGCATACATCTAAGATCACCAGAGCACCATTTTCCTATAGATTTCAGACAAACAGTATAAAAAAGTTGATGTATAGAACAGCCATAGATTGCCATGCTCCTTCCCAAAATTTTCACTTTAAAAATTTGACTAGTTGTGATTAAGGATGTAGTTCAATGATGGGGCACTTGCTAACGAATTCAACACTCTGGATTTGCTTCCTAGTACTGAAAAAAGTGACAAAGATTTACTTTCAACTGTTTCAGAGAAGTATAACAATGAATGAAGGGAATTTATATATAGATTGCCTTATCTGCCCTAAGGAAGTCTAAATTCCTCTCGGGGAATTTTATATTGTTTATATAAAGCCATCAAGTACAATTGCACCTGACTGTGTAGTCAATTTAAACATATACCAATAGTAGAGTTATTAAATTATGGTGCATCTAAAAATTGTACGATTGGGTGGTCCTTAAAAACTATGCTCAAGGTATGGGATTTGAGCCCTAGCACTAAAAAACAAACCATGTTTTAGAAGTTGGTGGCATAGCTCAGATGTAAAGCTCATGCTTAGTATGCACACAGCCCTGGGTTTCAAACCCAGTGCTAAGAAAGTTACAAAATATTTCTCTTCAGTGTGACAGTAGCATAAGGAAAACTCTTTAAGAAAGAATAATTTTTAGTTTTTTTTATTTTAAGAGAGAAAGAAAATAAAATTTTAAAAAGACAAAATAGAAAAAACAAGAAGCAGACTACAGAGTTCAAAAAAAATTAAAATCATAAAATCGCTAGTTGATATATTACATATTAACTTAGCAATAGTTGTCAAAGTTACAAAGTCAAAGCATAAAAAGTGGCTAGACACTCAAACACTGGCAGTACAAACAATGATGTAATAAAAGCTCAGTAACATGGTCATCTATTTACACACTATACATACCATTATATCCTTTAGTGCACTTCCCTTTCACTTTTACAAGTTATTATATCGGTTACACTTTTATATCTATTATACTTTTTGGATACCATTATTCTGTCCATTCTTATTATTTTTTACAATAGAGAGACAAGGTGATATTTATTAATGTGAGTCTTGTTTATTTCACTAATGATATTCTCAAGTTGCCTCCATTTACTGATAAAGGCCTCAAGATCATCTTTTTTATAGCTGAGTAGTATTCCACTGTATAAAAATACCACATTTTTTTCATCCCCTCTGTGGTTGATGGGCATTTTGGTTGTTTCCAAGGTTTAGCTATCACAAATTGTGCTGCTATGAATGTGGGTGCACATATATCACTGTGACATGACCTTTTCAATTTTTCTGGGAAAATACCTAGGAGGGAAATAGCTGAGTTGAATGGAACTTCCAATCCTAATTTTTTGAGGAATCTCCATACTGACCTTCACAGTGGTTGCACAAGTCTGCACTCCCACCAAAGCAGAGAAGTATTCTTTTTTCCCCCGCAGCCTCGCCAACATTTGTTATCAGTTGTTTTCTTGATGGCAGCCATTCTTTCCGGAGTGAGGTGAAATCTCAATGTTGTTTTAACTTGCATTTCTCAAATGACCAGTGATGGTGAACATTTCTTCATGCATTTACTTGCTATTTGTTTATCTTCATCTGAGAACTGAGTTTTCATCTCAGATGCCCATTTTTGGAGAGAGTCTTTGAATTTGGGAGCTTGATGTTTTTCAGTTCTTTATATGTTCTGGATATAAGTTCTTTTTCTGAGGTATTGGCAGCTAAGATTCTTTCCCATTCTGTGGGTTTTCTTTTCACTTTGTTGGTGATTTCTTTTGAAGTACAAAAACTTTTTAGTAATATGAGATCCAAGTTGTTGATTCTTTGAAGTATTTCCCATGCGGTTTGCATTTTATTCATGAATTCTCTCCCTACCTCTATGTCTCCAAGATTTTTACCTACTTTGTCTTCCAATAGATTTAGTGTTTCTGTTTTAATATTTAGATCCTTGATACATTTTAACTTTAGTTTAGTATATGGTGATAGGCATGGCTCTATTTTCAGTTTTCAGCATGTGGAAAGCCAATTTTTCTAACACCATTTAATAAAAAGGCTATCTTTTTGAGAGTGAACATGTTTAGCACTTTTGTCAAATGTCAGGTGCCTGAGGGTCTTTGTAGTTGTGTTTGCATTTTCTAATCTGTTCCATTGATCCTCTGGTCTATTCAAAATATAATTTAGAAGAGGACACAACAGACTACAATGGGAAAGATTTTGAGGCAACAATATTACCACATAGATAAAATTCAGTCATTGGGTGACAAGACTGTATAGGACAAGTGAACCTGTAGACCTGTTGATACTACAGTTATTAATTTCTGATACAACTAAAAGTGACAAAATTCTGCAACTTGAAAGTAGTAGATTCACTATCTTAATTGTGCCCATGGCAAATGAAAGACAACAGACCAAAATAAGAAGAGAAAATTAAATCAAGATATTCTAAAACACAGATGGAAAAAAATCCTAAACCTAACCCTAATCATAAAATGTGCATTTATTTCCCAATAGTCCTGGACTTCATTTATAAGTAAGACTTTCAAGATTAAATCTGTTTAAAGAATACATTAATCTTTAAAACATTTTATAATGTACTATTTAAACAAACATTGATTGCAAATTAATTTCATTGAATACTTAATCTATTTCAAAATAGCCAACCATGTGAATATGGTGGTACATGCCTGTAACAACAAGATCGCAACAAGATCGCACATTCAAACCCAGCCCAGCTAATTTAGCAAGATCCTATCTCAAAACAAAAAATAAGGAAAAGTTGAAGATATAGCTCAATGGAAAGGCCCTGGGTTCAATCTCCAGTACCACAAAAAAGGGAGCCAACTACTCTAAAATAAGAGTATATCAAATGGTGCAATACAGAATATGTCAAAATACAGCTGATTTCCAAATTGCTAAAGTTTAAATTCTTATCTCTGTTGATAAAGCAATCATGTGCTATTTCTTTCACCATCTAGGTACTTTTCATTATTTAAAATATTGTCCCATATCAAAATAATACATGCTGTGATAAAAATATGGTGATTTAAGAAGTATAGTAAAATATAGATTGCTATAAATCTCCCTCAAAAGTAATTTCCCTTTGCTTCTAATTTATTCCATTGCCCTTGCCACGTTCTGGAGCAGTTCTGAAAGTTGTCTTCTATGCATATCTTTAGTTGTGCTGTTGGGGCTGCATTAATGCCCTGAATCAATTAAAAACATTCACATTCCATAATCATTTTGGCCTTAGGAACAATCCACAAGTCATACGGTACCAGGTCTGGTGACTAAGGTAGATAAGGATATGCCATGTTTATACTAACCTGCTTTCCCACTGGATGGCACTCAGTAGCAACATTCGCTGTATTTTTAATCATGCCAAGATGACTTCCAGAACTGCTTCAGGAAGTAGCAAGAACTATGGGACAAGTGTGTGCAATGTGAAGGGTGGTATCTTTAAGAGTATTAATGAAAAATGACTTATTGTAATGTTTTTAAAAATATAAAAACTCACCAACCATTTACTTTGATTACACTTCAAAAGCAAAATTCAGAAAGATAATGAGAGCTTCAATCTGACTGAACTACAGGATACATATGTAAGAAGTGGAGAAAAATACAGAGGAAAGGCAAAGAGACAAATTGTGGAGAAATTAAAAAAAAAGCACCAAGGATAAGAAGCAGGCTGAATTGAATAAAATACATTAAAAAATTCTGTATGCCACACACTAGTGTACTAATAATTGGAATGACAACAAAGTCACTACATTAATCTCTAAATACAATCAAATGAAAAGCATATTTTTTTCTAATGATAACATTTCTGAAATCTAAGTATATATTTATCATAGTCTGTTTATTTTTTCATAATTGTTAAACTTATGGTTCATACTATCAGGAATGAAACATATTAACGACAATAAACAATCATAGCTGCTATAATATAATAGCAGTTCAGAGTAATCATGTAGAGGATGAGGGAAAAGGGGAATGATAAAGAAAGGTCTAATCTGTAATACAAGAGGTCAAACAGAAATTCATAATGTGGGAAAGAGAAAGAAGTACATTAATTTAAAGGGGGAAAAGTATGGGGATATGGAACAGCAGGATACTTTTAAAAACAGGACATGAAACACAGTTTGGAGACAGTATGAGACTAAACTGAAGAATACTAAGCCAAGAATATAAAGTGAGTTCATTAGAAAACAAATTAATGTACTAAAAGACAAAAAAAGTATGATCATCTCCATACACAAAAAAAGGACTGAAAAAAATCTAATACCTTCCTTATGATTTAAGAAACATTCGAAAAAAAGCATTATAAATAAATTAAAGACCAAACTAAAGGGATTTGGAGTAGGGAAACAAAGGATGAGGGAAGAAGAGGGAGAAACTGAATGTAAAATAATTAAAATATTTCATATACATTTACCAATCCCACAAAACAAATATAAATTTATGTATTGCAAAGATATATCAATAAAAAAAAATAGGTTTGGAAGGGAATTTAACCTGATAATGTCATCTACTAAAAAAATCAGAGTTAACATCATATTTGATTTATTAAAAACTGAAAGTTTTCTCCCTAAACTGAGGAGCAAAACATGAATGTCCACTCTCACAACATTTATTTAGAGTTGTTTCAGAATTTCTAAATTGTTTCAGAATTTCTAATCAGGACAATTAGGCAAGAAACAGATATAAAATGTGTCCAGATTCAAAAGGAAGAACTTCAATCATCTCTGTTTGCAGATAACATGATCCTGTAAGTGCCAAATCCTAACAAATCCATTTAAAACCTATAAGGAGCCAAGGGTATAGCTCAGTTGAAAAGAATTTGCCTGGTATGCTCAAGGGCTTAATTTTGAACTCCCCCATCACAAAAAATAACTAATTTTTTTAAAAAAAGCAACTTATTTCAGCAAGTTTGATGGATATCATTATATAAAAATCAAGCCAGGTATGGTGGCACATACCTGTAATTCCAGCACTCAGGAGGCTGAGGCAGGAGGATTGCTATGGGTTCAAGATCAGTCTGGGCTACAAAGTGAGTTCAAAACCAACTTGAATTGCATAGTGAAATCTTGTCTCAGAAATACAAAACAAAAACCAAAAACAAAAGGCAACCCAAAATGAAAGCAGAGCATGGTAGCAACCGCCTATAATCTCAGCACTTTGGGAGGTTGATGAGGGGGTAATTAGTTTAAGCCCAGCAGGAACAATTTAGCAACTCAGTAAGATTGTGTCTCAAAGCAAAATCTAAAAAAAAAATTTAAAAACAAATGAATGGAATAGACATTTTACAAAGATATATAGTCAATAAGCATCTGTCACAATACTCAATATCATTAGTCTTTAGGGAAACACAAATCAAAACCAAAATGAGACACCATTTCACATCCACTAAGATGACTATAAGCAAAAATACAGTAACCAGTGTTGTTGAGGATATGCAGACAGTAGAATGCTTATATAGTACATTATTGATGGGCATGTAAAATGGTGCAGCAACTCTGAAAAATAATTTGGCATTTCTCCAAAATGTTAAACACAGAATCAACGTACAACCAGTTAAATATGTGTCTCCAAGATAAATGAAAACAGGCATCTATACAAAAACCTCTACATAAATGTTCACAGCAATTTTGTTCATAATACCCGAAGAATGGAAATAATAGAATTTTACGTAGAAATAAAAAGGAATCTAGTACTGATATATGTTACAACATAAATGAATTTTGAAAACATAGTATATGAAAAAAGCTAGTCACAAAAGGCTACATATTATATGTATCATTTATGTGAAAGGTTCAGAACATGTACATCTATAGAGACAGACCAGTGGCTGTCCAAGGCTAGATGGGTTTGGGCAGAGGAACACAAAGAGAATAAAGAGGGACTTAATGGACATGGATTTCTTCTAGGATGATGAAAATATCGAAAATTATACTGTAGTAATGGCCATACAATTCAACAAGCAATACACTTCAAATGGATGAATTTTTGGTTTGTAAATTGTGTTTCAAAAAAAGGTTAAAAGGAAAAGTAGGCAAGGATGTATCTGGACAGATAACTGATACATTGAAACATGAAACTGGACCTCTACTCTATATCAATTCCACAAGGACTTAGAATTTAAACACCAAAATAACACTTTAGAACTCTGAATAAGCCAAGTGTGGTGGCTCACACCTGTAATCCTAGAGGCTGTACTCAGGGAGGCTGAGGGAGGAGGATCACAAATTGAAGCCCAGCTCCGGCACTTTACAATTTAGCAAAAACCTGTCTCAAAAAGGACTGCGGTTGGTGCTTACTGTAAAGGTGCTAGGTTCAATTCCTGGTACCACACAAAAAAATCTTTAGTAGATTAATAGATTTTACACATTCTAAAAGAAGACAAAAAATCTTTTAAAACTTATCAACTGATAAATTTTAATGTTTTAAAATTTCAAAGGTTTATTCATCAAAAGATTCCCTAAAATATAGTAAAGCAAATTATAAGCTGGGAAATGATACCATAACACACAAAACTGACAAAATTATTAGTGTAAGGAGTATTCCAAAATTATAATACATTATACATAAACAACACAATACAAATATTATAGAGTTCTATAAAGAAAGAAGAAGCATCCAATAGAAAGTGGGCAAAATAAATGAAAAGTTATTTTTCCGTATAAGAAATATATATAGCCAATAGGCATTTCAGCAGACATCATCACTGGTGATCTGAAAAATTTAAAGAAAGAAAGATTTCACTGAAATAGCATTTTAAACTAATTTGGCCAAAATTTCTAAGTCTGACAATACTATGTATTTGGATGGGATATGGATTCATAAGTTTCTTTTACACATGTACATGGAAATGCAAACTGTGAACTAGTTTGAACACTGATGTATCATATAACCTACCAATTTCACTTCCAAGTATATAACATTACATACAGTAAGAAACATGTATAATAATGCTTATAGCAGCATTAGGCACAAGGAAAAAAAAGGCAGAAATGGCATCACTGTTCACTGAGAAAAAGATGAAAACAATGAAAATAGCCATCAGTGGAAGAGTGAATTGAACGTGGTGCAGTCACACAATGAAAGACAATGCAGCCATCCAAAATAGTTAACTACAGCTTCACATAATTGCATGAATCTTAATAACTTAATGCATATTGAATAATAAAATATAAAAATGACCACAGTTAAAGCATAGACTGTGTATTAGTATGGTTTTTTTAACCAAGAATAAGGAAATAGAACTTTGGAATGTATTCTTAGGGGACTGGCTACTGGTTTGAAGGTGTTTAGCAACATATGGCAGTCAGATTCACAATTGGAAATAGCAGTTTAGCTAGCTAGTGTAGATGATTAACTGTGAAGCAAATTTGAGGCAAAGGGAACAGAAACTGGGAAACTATTCACAGGTCCAGTTCTAGGTGAAGAAGAGAGAAGACAATGGCAGGGAGAATGCACAGGAAGGAAACAGATCTGAAAGCTATTCAACAAGCTTTGACCAATGTGGTTTAGTTCCTAACAAGATACGGATGATGAAGGAAAAGGAAGAGTCCAAAATAACACACAAATGTCTGATCTGAGTGATGAGGGTGTTAGGGTTATTACAAGAGTTGATTATTTGATTTAATGAGTCTGAGGAGACTCTAGGATGGCAATATTCATGTAGCTTCTTCCTGCCATGCATAACTACAAAATTTCATGCCTGGCCTTTTAAAGCCAACCTTTCACCTTATAAATTTCCCTCTGATATTCCAATGATTCAGCTAAATACCATTTATTCCCTCTTTGAACATGCACTGCATTTTGTTTTTGGTTATGATGTTTATCTTTATCTATCCTAGGGTCTCTTAACCTTGGACTCATTTTGAACTGGAATTAACATTTTGAATGGAAGTCTTTGTTGTGGAGGGCTGCCCTTTTCTCATTGAAGGATGGCTGAAAGCATCCCTCATCTTTACCCACTAGATGCCAGTAGCACCTCCAAATTGTGGGAAAAAAACATTTCCATGGCTAGGATGCAGTTCAGTGATACAGTGCTCCCAGGACCCTGCTTTCAACCCCAGAACAGCCAAGATACTTTGACAGACAGAAAGACAGACATTTAGTATATTGAGTGAACTAGTTCTAAGAACAACTACAAACTTGAACATTATAAAACTGCCTCATATAATTTTCTTTTATTACATTAAATGGTTCCCTAGAGTGTAAGGTATTTTTCACATAAAAAAGACACAGACAATTCTTTGTGAAACTTTTCAGAGACCCAATATTGTAAGAGCATTATAATGCTTCAAGAAATATCTGGATATATGCAAACTGTAGAGAAAAAGAAAACTAAAAGATTTCCTTTGCTAGCTCATGATAACAACCATCCTCTGTAGAATGAGGTTTTTTTTTATTTTTGAAAAGAATAAAACCAAATGAGAAAAAATGGGGTCATTCAAAACAAAAGGATGGACATAGTACATAATTTAAAACCACAATACAAGGTGATCTACAATGGTTACCATGATGTCTCTTGTTATCTGCAATCAAATTGCCTATATCATCAGGCACAGTAAAATTGAACATAGCAGTATGGAACAAATTCAATAAAAATAAAACATTGGAGACATTATAGGAGTTCAAAAGAGGGTAATTGTCAAACCCGCATGAGTATCATAGTGAATCTTATTGTCTTCAGAATAGTTGCCTATACTCTGAGACTTGATACTATCAAACATAACAGATACAAATAAAATCAGTCAAAATAAGACAGCGATCTGGAACAAGACAGATTCAAATAAAATCAGTCAAAACAAGGCAGTGAAAGCAATACAGGGTTTCAGATTAAGTTAACAGGAAATTAAAAATTTTTACGGAAGTATATCCTGCTATCTTTGTAATAGCTGCCTATGGCATCACACAGTTTAAGCATTACTCAGTGTGTGCTGCTGGGCTGGATTGGGACAATAGCCTTTATCAAAGTCTCAGTGTATGCCTTGAGATAAACAAATAGCACCCCTGCCCAAGAAATCAATATGTTAAACAAACCACTCCCCAGAAATTCAATATAAGTTTTCAATTACTGTTTTAAAGTGTTCCTAGCATCACCCCTTACATTGTCAATGAGGCTCTTAGATTTTGTCTACCTTTATGCTTTTGATACCAAATAAGTCTTTCAGAGTTTATACTGCAAGTAATGTAAAGTGAAATACTAAATTTTAAACCATAAGTGTTCCACCAACTTCAACTGTAAAATATCCTAATCAACCACATCTGTTCTTCTGTCATGCTGCAAACATATAGCTGGATTTGTTTTTCAGTGCTGGGGATCAAACCCAGGGCCTAGTGCATGCTAGAAAAGTGCTCAGTCACTGAGCTATACCCCAATACTCTTGCCCAAATTTTCAGGAAGTTTTCCCAAACTAATTTAACCTCCAATAAATTAAGACTGATGCAATATGCCATATCACTTATTTGTACAGTTTATTAAAGAATACTCTTTGAATACTATTAAATGGTATAATGCAATTCTTTTCTAACTGTAGCACATGTTACTAAACACATTCAACTATTTATAAACACTTCAAGGACAAAAACTATGTGTCTTTCTTTTCTATTGTCAATAACCAAGTTTCTGAAGATGAAATTCAACATGTTTAATGAATATGTATTTTAAAGATTTTAGACAAAAAGGCTTAAAAATCCATGCAAGTAAACACAATGATTATAACCTATGAAGTTAAATAAGCATTTATTTTTCAGAATAAATGATTTATTGGTTTAGTGTTTAATAACAGCTTTGTTATAAATTGAACCATTACAGTGGAAACAACACTGGGACAGTGCTAGAGCTAAAAAACCTGGGCCCTAACCCACACTCTGCTATTCTTGCCAGCAAATCACTTAACCTCTCTCAACCACAAGGTGTAATTACTATGTATTCTGCCAAGCTCACAGCATTACTTATTAGGATACAATAGAATAATGCATATATATGAAAGCACTTAGAAATTTATGAAGAGCTATATAAATGGTATTATTTTAATGATGAATGTACCCACAAATTTAAGTTAACATTTTATTTTAAGGAACCTTCAAAAGAAAGAAATTAAGGGACAATTATTTGCATTATAGAATTCATCCCTGAATAATCACTATAGGGTTCAGTGACTAAAATTTAAACCACAGCAATTAAAATATGCACCAACTTAAAAAGGTACTTCACAACTGATTTTCCAACAAGACATTTATTATATAAATCAAGGAAGATAAATCAATCAGTCCACAAAATCACAATCATGAGCACATTACAGTAGATTGACTGAGAGGACCTTCACCTATGTAAACAAATCAGATTCTGTGTTTACTTGGTTCCATTTTACAACTTGAGACAAAGTGCTCAAAGTGTCCCATAGTTGAAGAGGTGAACCATCGCATTTAGGAAATATTAATTGACTCTTGATTTGCAGGAAGACATGTGATTATCCAATACACAGCACAACCTAGTTGGTGTAAAATCTGCTAAATCTGTTTCACAGACCTACTGCTCATGGACATGAAAAAGTAGTATATGAGGTTGGGATTAGCTCAGTGATAAGAGTACTAGCCTCACATGTAATTACTCAGGTTTAATCCCCAGCACAGGGGAAAAAAAGTAACTTATAAAGAAACAGATTGCAAGTAGACTGAAATGCATCTCCTTATTTGTAATACTAGAGACACAACTATGAAAAGCTTCAGGATTTCTTTGGATATATTAAATTCATTTTCAAATCAACAAATTATCATATCCAAAAAGTTCCTGATCTTGGTCTTGCCAAGTCTATGTACAAACCATCTTATTGTAAACATTACAGTAAGAGTTGGCTGCCTTCCTAAAATAGGTTACCAACTTTCTGATTCTTGTTTATATATCCTTTTGTAGGTAAGAATTCTACTCAAGGAGTTTCTGAAAGGCACATACTCCAAAAGGTTGAGCACAAACCAATTAGTTTCAAATAAATTAGCGAATGCTTCCTTTTAAATGTCACTCTCTTGAACAAGCTGCCATAATCATTTTGCTTTACACTCTGTTCCAGTAAAGAAAGGGATTGAAGCTGGAAAGGAAAAGAAAAACAAAGAAGGCAGCATGATGACAGCAGGTGAGGAGTCCTTGGGAACAAGAACAGGCACCAGAAATATAAAGAGAGAGGCAAAAAGATACCAAAGATAAAATTTGCCAACTGTTGTCTACTCTCCATTATCCCTCATAGCAAAGCCTGTTACAGATAAAACAAGATTTTTGGCTACATATTTTGGGGCAATAGTTTTGTTTTGTTTAATTTCATTGTTTTTTGAATTAGGGTCACTATGTAGTTAAGGCTAGCCCTGAACTCACTATATAGCCCATGCTGGCCTTGAACTTACAGGGATCTTCCTGCTTCAGCCTCCTCAGTGCTGATATCACAGGGGTGCACCCTGCAAGGAGGCACTATTTTCTTAACACATACTTACTATGAAATGTAAATTAGGGTCATGTATAAATAAACTATAGGTTAATAGCAGTTTGATTCACAATATACGATAAAAACAATATGATAAAAAACATGAGGTTCAGCTTCACCCAAATTTATTAAAAAGAATACTGAACTAGAAGTTGAACACTGAGTTCCTGGTTTTGGTTTTGACTTGAATAAGTGGCTTTTAGGTAAATCACTAAGCTTTTATCAGTGTTCTTAGCCACTCAAAAAAACAAGTATCTCCTGTGTGCTTTTAAAATAAACTATTCTGGGGTTTCCTCAACCTCAAGTGCACATTAAAATCAGGTGGATAGATTTTTTTAAAAGTATCTCAGTCCCTGAGATTCAGATTTAATTGATCTGATGTGGGGCCCAAGCATACATTTGAAAAGAAAACTCCCTCGCAATTTTAATGTGCATCCAGGATGGGGAACCACTGGCCTATATCATCTTGCATATAGGTGGAGAAAAATAAATACTAAAAAAGAACCTCCCCATTTCATTATTTCAGCCCATTTTCTCACCACCACTCAGCTAGATTTACTAGATAGAATAGCATCTTAGCTTTTTGCCTTCCTCTAGGCTCTTCCCAATCCTATAAACCAGTCTACAATTGTCTGGCTACTCAATTTGATTCCAAAACATTATTGCACTGAAAGTCATTTTAAGTAACATATAACTATCACCAACAGAAATGTTTTCATCAAGTAGAAGATATATTGTGTATATAGGTATGTGTATGTTTATGTTTTAATGTATAACCTCAAATACAATTTATTTTTCTTCAATTCTGGTATACAGATCTTCATTTATATATAATGAATACTGATGTCTCTACTTTAAAAAATATTGCCCCAAATAGTTCATGGCTGAATTTTATCAAAAATAAATGACAAATGAGTCACCCACAGATATATCATTTAAATGGAAGAAAGAACAGAACAAGATTTTTCTCACTCTATCTAATCTTTAAGTGTTCCCACAAGGAACACACAGTGAACTGAAAAAAAAGTGAAATTATTTCAAGAGTTCCTATATTACTTCAGACACTGAAAAAGATTATAATGGGGCTAGAAGTACATAGCTCAATGGTAGTATTTGCCTAGTGTGCATGATGTCCTGAGTTCCATTTCCACTCTCAGCGAAGGAAAGAAGGAAGGAAGGAAAAAAGATTTTGATGAGTGAATGTTTACCAAGAGCAAATATGATTCTGTACTGTGTTGCAGCTTACCTCAGAAAACCAACTGAAAACCTAAAGCCAAAAGTTATAGCTAAATAAATGATATTCATATTTACAAGAAATATCAAATACAATAAAAAGGAAAATAGGATGAGAAGACTAAACAAGTATATGGCTTTTCTCTGCTTCTAAGTTCTCTCTCTTTTTAGGGACAGCAAGACAATGACACAAAAAGAAAATAAAGTCAGCACTGCCAACTGGGAAGGAGAATAAATGTCATGGGATTTAAAAGAACAAGAGACTGCTATGGACTAAGGGAGCTGGAGACAGCTTCTTGGAAAAGCTGAGGCTTGAACAAAAAATTAAGTAAGTGGAGGAAAGAAAGCATTCCCAAGGATGTAGATAATCTTGTACAAAGATGAGACAAAAATGCACAAAATACTGTATGTGAGGGACAGGGGACTGACCTAGTTGGAAGGGAAGATTCTGTTTAGGAAGGTTTATAGAGACAAGGTTGCAATAATAAAGGAAAACCGTACAGAAAGCCCTGAATGCCAAGCAAGGATGCTTAACTTTGTCCCACAGATTACAGGATCTTTTACAGGCCATAAAGAACAATAAGGAAAAAAAATAATTCTAATGATGCAATTTGAAGCCATTTTTCTTAAAGCCATTGAAGAATATATCAAGCAGTATAATGCAATATCTTGACAATAGAATCACAAACATATGAGCATATTATGTGGTGAAAGTGAAGGAATAAACACTCAAATGTGCTTTCCAAAATACAAAACTGGGTATTGACTACACATTCTTAGGAAAATGCATAAGACAATCGCTGAATGGAAAGCTTTGATATCAGGTTTTCCTCCTCTCTCCATCCTCTTCCAACACACATACCTTCCTTTAATCTCTACAAACAGAATATACTGAAATTGTCCTGTCCTGAAGAAAAGGTATTTTACTGCTGCTTATCATGGGTGAATCTACTTACTATATTCTTTTAAAATCACTAGATCTATTAAAGTAATTTTTCATGATTTATTTCAGCACAGTAAATGAAACACATGACTAGCAAATTTAAAGATTATGAAAAGCAAAAAACCCTTTAACCAAACCAAAACACAGCTAAAATAAGCAACACTGATTTATAAAAGAGGGAAATGACAAGTGTGTTCCTAACAAAAAATGCCAGCCACAACAAAGACTAACCAAGAGTATATGAAAAACATTACAATAGCCAATTTCTTACCTAAAATGACAAGCCATTAATCCACAACTCCATAAATAATGGAGTTAATTTTTTTTTCAAAAAATGTCCTTAAAAATTTTTGGCTTTTCTATAAAAATAATGATTTTAACATAACTCAAAACAAGGATTATCTTCCCTTGTAACAAGTCATGTAAGTGATTGCTGATTTAATTTGCTCCTGAAGCAAATACTAATTTAACCACCACTACCTTCTCAACACTAGGAAAATTAAAAATCTCAGTCTTTAAAGGCATATGTGACAAGAAAGAAACCAATAATATCCTAGGATGATTAAACCACATGCAAAATAAGAACACACACAAACCATGGCAATATTGTTGTATTCCTAAAAGGGCCAAGCCATTTCCGCAGGTTCCTATGCCTTTAAGGAAAATACAGAGATTAGGACTTTATGCATTGTCTTTTCCCCATTCCCCATCCCACAGGAAAGATGGGAACATCCAGGAGAGTTCAAAGAAGTGTGCTAAGGAAGGTGTCAATACCTTCCTCCCACCCATGCCAGGAAACTGGCTTTAACAACAATGCTCTCACGCCTAAGGTTCTACCCAGTTTCCCACACATCTTTCCCACACAGGCCCCCCACCCGCCACACACACACACGCGCGCGCGCGCGCACACACACACACACACACACTCACTCACATCTTTCCCACACATCCCCTCCCCTGCCCCCAATCACACACCCCTACTCCTTGCTCTGCAGCTCGACTTCAGAACTGACTGTTCGGACGTTGGCAATCTCGCCGCCCCTGAGAGCCCGCCCAGAAGAGCAATAACGTGGCCACGCAGCCACCCACCACCCCAACCTCATCCTCCCGCAGCCCAGCTTCCCTTCCCCCATTCCTGTCACCTGCTTCGGTGGTGTCAGTCAGGTCGTAGCCGCTGCCAGGGAAGTCTCGGAGTTTCCTGCCACTGAGACTCAGAATGCCAGAGTTGCTTGCCTCCTCCAGGGCCCGGTCCAGGCTCCTCACAGTGTGTTGAGGCTGCAGGCTGCCTGGGTTCCACTGAGGCCCATTGGGGAACTGCTGACCGAAAAGAGTCGGTACCGGGATGGGCACCACCAGGGTCCCGCCGCTGCTGCCACAGCTGCCGCCTCCCCCTCCAGCCCCGCCACCTCCTCCTCCCCCGGCTGAGCCACTGCCCCCGCTACTTCCAGCTCCACCACAACCGCCGCCCCCACTGTTCCCACCACCTCCCTGACTCGCCGCCATGTTCCTAGGAGAGAGAATAGCCCCCGACAATACTCTGAGCCTGTGCCGCGAGTGTAGGGGGTTCTTAGGACGCATGCGCAGGCTGGCGGCGGGTGGAGGGGCGAGGTAGAGGGTGGGAAGGAACCAGTGGGCGGGCTGCTAAGAGGTGTTGAATTGGGAAGAGATGATGTTCGAAACTGCAGCATATTTGGTTTTGTTTTTTGTTTTTTAAAGTGTGGCTAGACGAAGGATGCTAAGTCCCGGTTCCACTACTTTGGGTACCAAGATCTCGCGAAGCGACACCAAGCTGACTATAGGTCTATGGGCGATAAGACCCCAACTCTTTTAAGTTGTTTCACCTTTTGTATTCTACAAAACAAAAACAAATATATTCCATAAGGATGAAAGGAATTCGCTTCAGATGTATAGAAACAGCTTTTCAAAGAGCTATGAGGCGGCTTGCTGAGAAATTTATTGTAAATGCCTCGGGAACAGAGAGAAACGCTGGGGAGTCATTTGGGGAGGGAAATTAGTGCAGTATTAAGATTTACGCATACATGAACTTTTCTATAGTTTAGCATTGCAAAGTAGGAAAAGACTAGATGTTTTCAAGGAAACCTCTTGTTAAATCCTGTCAAGAGTTTCAGCCAAACTATTGCCTTGCAAATCTTGGACGAGTGCTCCACATTCTGTTCTATCACTCTTTGAAGCTGTGCCAAGATCTCCAGACTATCTTCAGTGTCTTCGCGTCATATCAGTATTGGATGATTAAAAATGCTTTGATCGTCAATCCTTAAGATTACTTGTGAAATACAGGTTTTGGTTGAAGTGAAATTCTGAAGATTTAATGCTGAGTATGCCAAATCAATCAATCTTGGATTTAGTTCCATTTTTAATACCTGTAAACATATGCAGTGTAGACGACAAAGAGATGGAAGTTGACAGTCCTTTACCAGGCACTCATGGCCTCCAAAGTCCAACCCCAAGCTACTTGGTAAGGTTTATCACCCAGCTCTTTAGTCTACCACACATCAACCCATCTCAGAGCTCCACTCAGTCACAGTCATTCAAGTCTTTCACTAATATTCAGTAAGTTATTAAGAAAAACATCAGAATGGTTGGATGTATGTATCATAAATTTCCATGCTGTATATATCTTTTCAACATCTTTTCAACTTGAACAATGTGTCAACAGTCTCATGTTCTTAGAGAAATCACTGGCATGCAAAAATTTATTTGTCATAAGCTATACATTGTGAAAGAACACAGGAAAAAATTACAATTTGTCTAAATCCTTTGTGGCCATATTGGTTAATTAAAATGATTATTTTGTGAGAAATTCCATCCACCATATTCATGAACTACAAAAGAACAGAACTGAGAATCATTCTATATAGTGAATTAGCAAGTGAAAATAAATTATTAAACCCCAACTGGTGTGAGAAGGTATTGTACCTTATAGCTCACCTCTCTTATATGTCATACAAAATCAAGTACTCACTGAGAACTTCTTGAGCTAAGAGAGGAAAAAAGGAAACTAAATTAGTTAGAGAAAATATGTGGAAAGGAAATCTTTTAGTAATGAGTCAGGGGCTGAAGGTGTAGTTCAGTGGAAGGATACTTGCCTAATACGAGTGATATTGTGGGTTCAATCTTCAGTAATGCTAAAATGAATAAGATAATAAATAGCCAGCAAGAATTTTTGCAGACATGTAAAACAATGTACTAAACTCCAGGAAACAGACATCCTGAGAGTCAGTAAACCTGTCAAGTGAAGAAATGCCAGGTATAAACAAATTTAAGAGAGAAAATAATCTTTGAAAGAATTGAAAGATAGCCTAAGGAAGAAAAATGGAAAGCTTACAATTTAATCTAGGTATGCCTGAAAATCAGGCAAAATAATATTTTGTAGGATTCTTTAGCAAGGAAACCAAAGTCAAAAGAACTAAAAGACTTAGAAGAAAAGACATGAAGTTTAGAAATTTGGTCTAGCCCCTTAGATCCCTCTGATATATTGAAAAATGACTTTAAAGATCTGTACTTCAATGTCTGTAGGTAACACTGGAAAATAATAATACTCAATAATAATAATGTTTATATAGAACTTACTATTTGCCAGGAAATCTTCTAATTGTATTAAGTATATTGAGTCACTTGATCTTCCTTATATTCCTGTAATACAACTATTATTCTTATAGTTTACAGATGAAACAAAATAGTATATTCCTCATATAAGATTCTTATAAGTATGAAAAAGGTCACCTATCTAAAGTGATAAGCACAATACTTGACATTCATCTCATGAAATTCTTTTTTGTTTTTTATTGTTTGTTTTTTGGTACCAGGGATCAAACTCATGACCTCATGCTTGCCAGGCAGGCACTTGTTTGGCTGAGCTAAATCCCCAGCATACATTCATTCATTTAATGAGAATTTATTGAACAGTTAATCTGTGCAAGAAACTGTTCTCCATGTAGGTAATATTACATAGCATTAGATACTTATACGTGTTAACATTTTTTCTCTCAAAAATAAAATAACAAATAAAATGTAGCAAGTGAACTTCTTGATAATTGTAGGTAAAGAGTTAATCTGACATATTACATAAAACCTTTTTTGGTCTGTATCAGAGGACAATTTATGGTGATTATGCATTTACTGTTATCCAAGAAATGACACATTGCTGATTTGTTAAGTTAGGGCCAATACTCAGAATTATTTAAGTCAAACATACATAATGAATGTTGATAAGTCACCAAGACTAGGTAACATATATCAAAAATTACAGAAGGAAAGCAAGGGGATGGTAAGAAAATGCTGAAAAAAATATATGTTTTGTGTTAAAACACTTTCAACTTGCAAATGTAATTTCTATTCAAAAGATCTCAAGGGGACTTCTGAAATTCCAGGCCCATTTAATTTTATTTAAAGGGGAAAAAAGCAAAACAGAAAAAGGGGTAGAAACAATACAGAATTTCAGAAAAAAATAACAGTAAGAAATCACTAGTTGATAAATTACATATTGTCTTCTTAGGCATAGTTATTGAAGTTACAAAATTAAAGAATATAGAATGGACATTCAAACAGAGAGGCTACAGGGAATTTGAATGATCCAATAAAAACTTACAACATGGTTATTAATCCTACACACTTAAATATAAATGCAGTTATATCCTTTAGAGCAATTTCTTTGCCTCCTTTTACTGTTTTTTTTATTTAAAGAGGAAAAAAACAGGAAAAAGGTAAAAATATTATAGAATTTCAAGAAAAGAAGATAAATAGCAAGAAATCACTAGCTGATACATCATATATTGTTCTTTTAGAAATAGTTATGCAATTTACAGGACTAAAGCACACAAAGTAGACACTAAAGCAGCGAGAGTGCAAACAGATCCGTTCAAAAATCCAACAAGAGCCTAGAAATATGGTCATCAATCCCAAACATATAAACATACATGCAGCTATATCTTTTATAGCACTTCCTATTTCCTCTTTTTTTACAATAGCAATTGTACATGTTTAAAATTTTATTTAAACACAAAAAAGGTAGCAACAATACAGAATTCTAAAAGAAAGAAAGAAAAAGTAGAATGAGAAAAAGGCCCACTAAAAAATCAGTAATTTATAAATTATGGACTGTCATCCTGGATGTAGTTGTTCAAGTTATGAAGTTAAAGGGTACATAGTAAATATTCAAACAGTCAGACTACAAACATTTCTGCTCAAAGATCCAACAAAGATTCAGCAATATGGTCATCTATTTTACACACTCAAACATACATGCAGTTATATTCCTTAGAGCACTTTCTTTTCCTCTCTTTTTACAATAGCAATTACACATTTTGGTTTTATTACTCTTGTAGTTCTTATTTACTTTTTGCACTAGAGAAACAATATGATATTTATAAATATGATTCTTATTTATTTCACTAATGAGGATAGTCTCAAGTTGTCTCCATTTGCCTATGAAGGCCTCAAGGTCATCCTTTTTATAGCTGAGTAATATTCCATTGTATTAAAAATGCCACATTTTTTTCATCCACCCTGCAGTTGATGGGCATCTAGGTTGTTTCCAAGGTTTAGCTATCACAAATTCTGTGGCTATGCACATGGGTGCACATATATCACTGTGATACGAACTTTTCAGTTCTTTGAGGAAAATACCCAGGAAGGGGATAGCTGGATTCAATGAAACTTCCAATCCTAGTCTTCTGAGAATTCTCCATATGGATTTCCATAATGGTTGCACCAGTCTACATTCCCACAAACAGTGGAGCAGTGTTCATTTTTCCCTGCAGCCTCGCCAACATTTGTTATCAATTGATTTCTTGATGGCAGCTATTCTTTCCGAGTAAGGTGGAATCTCAATGCTGTTTTAATTTGCATTTCTCGAATGACCAGTGATGGTGAACATTTCTTCATGTATTTATTTGCCATTCGTATATGTTTCTCTGAGAACTGTGTGTTCATCTCAGATAACCATTTTTGGAGAGGGTCTTTGAATTTGGGGGGCATGATAGTTTTCAATTCTTTATATATTCTGGACCCAAGTCCTTTGTCTGAGGGTTGGCTGGCTAAAATTCTTTTCCGCTCTGCTGCTTTTCTTTTCACTCTGTTGGTGATTTCCTTTGAAGTGCAGGAACTTTTCAATAATGTGAGATGCCATTTGTTGATTCTTTGAAGTGTTTCCCGTGCAGTTTGCATTTTGTTCATGAATTCTCTGCCTACACCTACATCTCCAAGACTTCTACCTACCTTATCTTCCAGTAGATTTAGGGTTTCTGTTTTAATATTGCAGTGTTTGATCCATTTAGACTTTAGATTTTTTGCATGGTGATATGCATGGATCTAGTTTCAGTCTTTAGCATGTAGAGAGCCAGTTTTTCCAACACCATTTATTAAACATACTATCCTTCTTCCAGTGGACATATTTAGTCCCTTTGTCAAATATCAGGTGGCTGAGTGTCTTTGTAGTTGTGCTTGCATCTTCTAATCTGTTCCATTGATCCTCAGGTCTATTTCTTTGCCAGAAACATGCTGATTTTATCACTGTGGCTTTATAGTACTGTTTCAAGTCAGGAATTGAGATGCCTCCTGCCTTGCTTTTGTTGCCTAGAATTGCCTTTGCTATTCTAGGTTTCTTCTGTTTCCAAATGAATTTTAGTAGTGTTTTCTCTAGATCTGTGAAGTATGTCAATGGTATTTTGATTGGGATTGTGTTAAATTTGTATAACAGTTTTGGGAGTATGGCCATTTTCACAATGTCAGTTCTTCCTAACCAAGAGCAAGGAATGTCCTTCCATTTTCTAGTATCCTCTTCAATATCCTTTCTCAGTGTAGTATAATTTTCAGCATATAGATCTTTTACATTTTTAGTTAGGTTGATTCCTAAGTATTTCATTTTTTTAGATGTTATTGTAAAGGGCAATATTTCCATAATTTTGCTCTTAGTGAGGTTTTTGTTTGTGTACAGGAATGCTATTGATTTCTGAGCATTGACATTGTATCCAGCTGCACTGCTGAACTTGTTTATTACCTCTAGTAGTCTTTTAATGGAGTCATTTGGGTCTTGGGTCTTCTATATAGAGTATCATGTCATCTGCAAATAGTGATAATTTAACTTCTTCTTTTCCTATGTTTACTCCTTTTATTTCTCTCTCTTGTCTGACTGCCCTGGCTAGTGTTTCCAGATCTATATTGAAAAGGAGTGGTGATAGTGGACATCCTTGTCTTGTTCCTGATTTTACAGTGAAAGCTTTCAGTTTTTGTCCATTTAGTGTAATATTTGCTGTTGGTTTTTCATAGATGGCCTGAATAAGGTTGAGGTAGATAGTATGTATTCCGAGTTTCTGAAGGGTTTTTATCATGAACATATGTTGGACTTTGTAGAAAGCTTTTTCTGCATGTATTGAGATGACCAGCTGGTTTTTGTTTTTGGCTCTGTTGATGTGGTGTATTAGATTTATTGATTTGCATATGTTAAACCATACCTACATTCCTGGAATGAAACCCGCTTAGTCATGATGTATAATCTTCTTGATGATTTGCTGCATTCTATTTGCCAGTATTTTACTGAGAATCTTTGCATCAATGTTCATTAGTGAGATTGGCTTATAGTTCTATTTTTTGGTTGGATCTTTCTCTGGTTTTAGTATCAGAGTAATACTTGCCTCCAGGAATGATTTAGGGAGGATTGCTTTTTTTCTCAATTTCATTGAAGAGTTTAAGAAGTACTGGCATCAAATCTTCTCTAAATTTCTTGTAGAATTTAGCTGTGAATCCATCAGGACCTGGGATTTTCTTTGTTGATAAGTTTTTAATTACATTTTCAATTTCAATAGCTGATACTGGGTTGTTCATAATTGCTATATCTTCTTGGTTGAGCTTTGGTAGTTCATATGTTTCTAGAAATCTGTCCATTTCCTCTGTGTTTTCCACTCTATGTGAGTAGAGATTTTCAAAGTAGGTATTCATGATCTTTTGAATTTCCATGGGATCTGTAGTAATTTCTCCCTTTTCAGTTTTATTGCATGAATTTTTTTTTCCTCTTGCTCTTGATAACGTTAGCTAGTGGTTTGTCAATTTTGTTTATTCTCTCAAAAAACCAGCTTTTTGATTCATTAATTCTTTGTATTGTTTTTTTAGCTTCAATTGCATTGATTTCTGCTCTAATCTTTACAGTTTCCTCTCTTTTATGAGCGTTGGGTTTAGCTTGCTCGTCTTTTTCTAGAAGCTTGAATGGAGCATTAGATTATTTGTGCTCATTCTGTTTTCTTGATATGACAGTTTATTGCTATATATTTGCCTCTTAAAACTTCTTTCATTGCATCCCACAAATTGCAGTATTTTGTTTCTATATTTTCATTGAATTGTAGGTATTGTTTTATTTCTTCTTTAATTTCATCTGTAGCCCACTGGTTGTTCAAAAGGCTAATATTTGATTTCCATGTTTTTCAGGTTTTAAAATTTCTTTTGCTATTAATTTCCAACTTCAGTGCACCATGGTCAGATATTATGCATGGTATGATTTCAATACCTTTGCATTTACTTAAGAATTTTTTATGGGATATTATATGGTCTATTTTTGAGACTGTCCCATGTGCAGCTGAGAAGAATGTGTATTCTGATGTGGTTGGGTGGAACACTCTGTAAACGTCTACTAAGTCCAATTGTTCACAGGTATGATTCCGTTCTGTTATTTCTTTGCTGACTTTTTGTCTAGTTGATCTCTTTGTGACAATGTGCTGTTAAGATCTCCTGTTATATTTGTGTTCTTGTGTATTTGGTTTTTCATGTACATTAGTATCTGTCTTATATTTTGGGTGCTCCTGTATTTGGCACATATATATATTTATAATTGTTAGTTGTTTCTCTTGAATTTTACCACTAACAAGTATGTAGTGACCTCTATCTCTTTTTGTCATTTTAGGTTTGAAGTTCACGTTGTCTGAAAATAGGATAGCTTCCCTTGCTTTTTTCTGGGTTCCTGTTGCATGGAATACTGTTTTCCATCCTTTGACTTTTAATCTATGAGTTTCCATTTGGGTGAGATGTGTTTCTTGTATACAGCATATTGTGGGGTCCTGTTTCTTGATCCATTCTGTCAATCTATTTCTTTTTATAGGGGATTTGAGGCCATTTGTATTTATGGGTATCACTGATATATACTGGCTCGACTTTGCCATGTTATATACCAGTTGTTTCTTTCTGCTTTTCCTCTTATTTAATTGCTTATCCTACCTGGTCATTTCTTTCTGTTGTTGTTTTGGGAATTGTGGTCAATTTTATCTCTGTCTAATATGTCTTTCAGTACCCTTTCTAGGGTTGGTTTGGTGGACATGAATTTCTTCAGTTGTTCTTTGTCATGGAAGTATCTTGTTTCTCCATTAAATTTGAATGAAAGTTTTGCTGGGTCCATCAGTCTGGGTTTAAGGTTGTTTTCTTTCAGGGCTTGAAATACCTCACTCCAAGATCTTCTTGACTTGAGGGATTTTGCTGAAAAGTCTGCCGTGATTCTAATGGCTTTCCTTGATAGGTGAGTTGTGTCTTTTCTCTGGCAGCATTTAATATTCTGTTTTTATGCTGTATGTCTGAGATCTTAAGTATTATGTGTCTGGGTGTGGATTTATATTGTTTGTGACTGTTTGGTGTTCTATATGCTTCACTTATCTGCATATCAGATTCTTTCCCCATGTTTGGGAATTTTTCTGCTATTATTTCTGTAAATACTTTATGTATGTCATTTACCTGGAGTGCTTTATCTTCACTAATGCCCATTATTCTTATATTGTTGCTCTTGGCATCATCATGAAGCTTCTGGATTGTCATTCCATGCTGCTTTGTTATTTTTCAAAGTTCTATCCTTTCCTGATCACTAACTATGATCCTGTCCTCAACGTCCAAAATCCTATCCTCAGCTTCCTTTAGGCACTTTTGCACACTTTCAATAGAATTTTTTGTTTCTTGGATGTCTCTTTGAGTTTGTTTCATGAATTCTGCTTGTTTTCTCTTTTGTTCATTCAAAGTTTCAATGAGTTTCCCATGCTGATGTACTTTTTTCTCTAGTTCTTCTTTAACTGCATTCATCAACTTCTTTACTAACATTGTTATTTCTATCTTTACATGGGAGTCTACTTCTAATTTGATTTCCTCTATAACCTGATGCAGTTGTTTTTTATTTCACTCACTATCTTTTCAGAGATTCCTGGTGTGTTACTTTTGGGGTCCTCTATTTCCATTTCTCCTATACTTGCTTCTGGTGAACTATATGTTTGAGACTGCATTTTGCTTTTTCGTTTTGTCATTTTCACTCTGCCTGGTGTTTTCTATGTGTAGGAGGGGATCACACACACTCTTTCCCGACACACCCTAGTCTTACAGTTAGTTGTATGGGGTTTTACTACTGACCCTATTACTCCCCTGTACACCTCTATTTTAGGAGTATACTTACCACATTGATACTGGCAATACAGTGTAGTCCAAAGTTCACCACCTGAGAGCAAAGTTCCAAAGTTTCTCAAACTAACTGGATCCCGCTGAGATATTCTGATGTTCCAGGTGGGAGGGCGGGCCCATCTGTAGCAGTCCAGGGCTATTTTCAGTCTTGGGAGGGCCTCCTCAATGTTCCCAGTGGCAGGGTGGGCCCACAGGGGAGGTTCTGGGTAGTGGGCTTGGGCTGAGTTCCCGATGGCAGGGTGGTCCCTTGGTGGAGCTTATGGGGAGCCTACACCTGAGGCGGGCTTGAGCTGACTTCCTAGTGGCAGGGCAGGCCCTTGGTGGAGTTTGTGGGAAGCCTACTCCTGAGATGGGCTTGAACTGAGTTCCGGGTGGCAGGACAGGCCCTTGGTGGACTTTCCCTTCCAGGCCAATTTAAAGTGAATTTATTCCAAACAAACTGGTAGTTCCCCAACAGTTATAAATAATATAGAGTAGAAAAGTCACAGTTCAATGTCAAAAGCTACAAATTCTTCTATTAAAAATCAAGATCAATGGGCTAATAGTACAAGATGTTCTTTCCAGTCTATGACTAAAGCAAACATAAAGTGTATTTTAATATAGGATCTAGGACAAGGCAATAAACTAATAGCTCAAAGTATAATATGAATATTTTTAAATGCTGATCAGGATCCAGGAAAGAATGATGGGAATCTCTGGTATCTTTCAACAAAACTTAGTTCTTACTCCTGGATTAAATTCTAAATTCAGGAGAAAGAACTAAGAAGTGTAGCTCAGTGGTAGAGTACTTGCCTGGCATGTGTGAGGCCCAGGGTTCTATCCTCAGAAATGTATACCAAATAAAGCTAAATTCAGGGCAAAAATAAGGAGCAATGAAATATTAAGTATCATTAAGACATGTATCAGGCCAAGTACAAGGTCACACACTTGTAATTCCACTGCTCAGGTGTCTGTGACAAAAGTATCAGACCAAGGCCAGCCTAAAAAATTTGGAAAGAACTTGCTGCAAAATAAAAATCTGAAAAGGGCTGGGGCTATCTCAGTGGTAGGTGCCTCTAGGTTGGATTCCCAGTACCACAAAAAAAGCATCAGAAAACCAAAGGACATATTAATTTATCCCATACTAAACTATTTTGCAGCTGCAACTAGAATGAGATGTGTAGTTTTATTCACTCCAATCTCAACACCAGGCCTTAGAGAGAAGTGCACATAAAATGATTACAAAAGAACTGAAGACCTTCCTCTCATTAGTAACTTGATCTTCAGTTTCTTTTAAAATTCCTGTTCTAGAACAGATATTCTAAATAGGTATCCATCACCTTGAGAAAGCCATGAAGAGCCACTAACCCAACCCTTATAAAAAAAAAGGCCTTGTTCTGTGTTCATACCCACTTGCTACATGACTTGCTTCCCCATTTGATCTCAAGTTAATCAATTTTACCTGAGTAATACTAGTAATCTTATTGGTAGACCATAGATTTGTCCCACCTCATGCCTACCTTGCAATTTTCCATTATTTCCCATTTTGGACCTGCCTCACCTTGTGTATTTGCTCTGTAAAAATCCATAGAAAAGGCAGAGTCTGTGGCAACCCATTCAGCACCCCTTCTGTCTTTCTCTCAGACAGAAGCTTTCTTTCCCAATAAATGTATTTTTCTCTTAACTTCTCTTGTTCCTAAGATTTTAGAGAATATGATCTTATACCAGACATCTAGCAGGTTGGGAGTTTCTTTCCCCTATATCAATGACTTTATCAATTTTAAACATTTGATTTTTAGCTCCTTGTCTAAAACTTGTTCAACTTCAGTATCTGAGACAAAGTTTTGAGCTATTAAGAATTTTTAGAGTATCTCTTTACTTTGTTTTTTTTTTCCTGTTCTTAGTGCTTTGTACTGATGGTTATAGATTGGATAGAGTAGAAAACTCTTTTATTACTGTATAAATTTCTTTAGTAAAAATGTTTCCCTGTTATGTGACCTTTGTTTTGGCTTTCATGCACTTATTCATCATCATGAACATATTAGGATTGGCTCTAGTCACTGTGTTATAGTGAAAAAGTAGATACTGGTTATATCAGTACCTAATGAAGCAAATATTGACATGATTTAAAAATTATTTTCAAAATTTCACACTTTAATAAACAAGGAAGACAATAAAATAATTCTGATTAAGAGTGGGCTGAATATAAGGACAAAAATAAGAAAGAAATAACATAGAAAATATTTCAGAAATAAGAGAGAAACAAAGACATGACAGCAAATAAAGAAAGTAAAGAGAATTTTTGTAGTATGATTTTATATCTGGAATTGAGCAAGGGTGGAGGAAGCTTAAGTATTTGTTAGTAGATGCAAGAATGAAATATAAATGGAGAAGCTTGGAACCATTTTATATGCTGGATGAAAATCTTTTGTTTGATTCCTCCATACACAACTATTTTTGTGGGGGTTGATCTGATGTAACAGTGAAAGACAGTATATAAAATGAATAATGTTAAATTTATATTCACCATTTTACAGATATCTCACATATATTTTCTAAATTATAAGAAAATTACAGAGAAAATAAAAGAAAAATAAATAAAAATAGATAAAATTTTAAAAATAAAATCAAATTTCTGTTCCTAAAACATGACCAAGAAGCTATAGAATATGCTGAAGGTGCTGCTTAAAGACATAAAAGAGAAATTTAACATAGCAAGATGAAAGGGGTAACTTGAAGACATAGATTTATTAGCCCTAACCCCCATATTCTAACTCAGATCTAAGCAACCTTGAAAAATTATTTTAAACAAGATAATCAAGGAAATGTAAATGTCACATATTTGGTATCATTAAGGAGCTATTAGTTTAGATAGGATAATGGTTTTATGGTAATTTTTACTCTTTTTTTTCAGTGTTGGAAAATGAGCACAGAGGCTTACACATGCTAAACAAGTACTCTACCTATTAGCTACATTCCTAGCCCCTATAGTTATTTTTGAAAGTATCTTTTCTGTAAGAGATATATACAGTAAAGTATTTATAAATAAAAAAAAATAAAAAGAAGCCCTATTCCTCCATGGAAACAGTTTTAGTACATCCCTGATTCTCCCTAGTCTGTCTTTCCTTGGTTCTGATCTTTTGGAGAGCTCCTTTTTTTAAAAAAAAGCTATTACAATGCATTCTGAGCCAAATAATGGAAGATGAACAATGGCTACTATAATATCTCATTTTTCCATAAAAATTTTCTTTATACATTCATACATATTAAAATCCAATAAGACACAACATGGTAGAACCAATGGTAATAGAAGAATAAAATTATGTTAGGACTTCAAAGCAAGATGAAATTAAATCAGCAATGGCTGCCATAATGTCTTGTTTGTACTAGTATAATCAATCCTAATTTTGAAGTTAGCATTAACTCAAAAGAGATTTTGAAAAATGAATGATGATTACTGAAAAGAAATTATTGTAAATCAATTTTGTGTTAATATCAATAAGCAATATTAGGTTCAATGCAACTCAGTGAGAATCCCTTCTCTAAAACCGACTAAAGTGAGGTATTAGACCAGTCACTTACCCTTTCAAACTCTCAGATTTCTCATCTATAAACTAGAGATTTCATAGGATTATAGTGAGGATGATGTGAGATAGTTATAGAAAGTGCCTAGCATACTATGATTATTATCATTTCTTCTAGGTTCACTTTGCCAGAAGAACATTGAGCAGAATGGACCAAGAGTTATTAGTGACAATTTGTGTGTGTGTGTGAGCTTTGGGTTGAACCCAGGGTCTTCACACTGAGCTGCATCCCCAGCCCATTTACTTTTTACTGTGAAACAGTGTCACACAAAGTTGTTAAATTGCCCAGGATGGATTCAAAATTTTCCACCCTGCTGGATCAGCATCTCAGAGTGCTGGCATTACAGACATGTGCCCCCCATGCCCTGTCCAGTGTAACAGTTCTTAAACTCTTCTGTACTACTGTATCACCAACACTAAGAGGCATTTTTTCTTGTTCTGTTGCTAATGCACTTACATCCTTATTAATTCACCTTAAATTCAGTATCTGTAGGTAAATTAACTCTAATTATTGCTTACTAAAGCTAGAGAAATCCCAGATTTTGATCTCTGTGTTTCAACTGCATATAACCAAATATAAAAAAAGATCAATTCCAAATCTTCCCTGAAATTATGGGAGTAGGGCCTGGGACTGTAGCTGGCTGGTAAAATACTTGCCTAACACTCATGAGGCCCTCACTTAAATGACTGGCTTTGTGTGAGTGACATGAGTCTGCTATAATTTCTAAAGAATTTTCTTAGTAGAGTAACATTTAAAAGATGCAGATTGATGACATTTTATTTAATTTTTAAAGCATTTTTACAGTACTAGGAATTGAACCCAGGCCTCGTGAATGATACACAAACACTCTGCAACTAAACTATACCCCCCAACCCCAGATTGCTGAATTTTGCTAAATTTAGCTTGACTAAAGAAGAGTAAATAGCAGAGTGTGGTGCTCCACCCTTATAATCCCAGCACTCTGGAGGTTGAGGTAGGAGGACTACAAAATTCAAGGTCATCCTGGGAAATTTAAGGAGACCCTGGCTCAAAATACAAACATAAAAAAAAGAACTGGGGTTGTAGTTCAGTGCAATGGCCCCTAGATTTAATCCCAGAAACAAAAAGAAAGGAAGGAGGAGAGAGAGGAAAAAAGCAAGAAGAAAAGAGGGAAGGAGGAAAGGAAAGAATGGAGGAAGGAAGAAAGGAAGAAAGGAAGGAAGGAAAATGAGCTGAGTATGATAGCACAACAATAGGGAGGCTGAGGAAGGGCTATCATGAATTTGAGGCTTGTGTGTACTACATAATGGAACGCTTTCTCAAAAAACCAAGAAAAGAAGGAGGAGAGTGAGAGAAGAAAAATGAGGAGGAAGAAGAAAGAGAAGCAGAAGCATTACATAAAATAATTTAAAGCCTATTATATCCAATTAGAAAATATAACAAAACTGTGCACAGTGGCACATGCACACCTATAATTCCAGCACTTGAGACACTAGGCAGAATTATAACTTTGAGCCCAGCCTGGACTGTTTAGTGATTAAACAAGACCCTCTCAGAAAATACAGATTACAAAAAGGAAAAAAATGTGGGTGTTGAACACTGCAAAAACTCAGGACAATCCCCAGTGCAAGAAGGGGAGGTTGGAGGTGGAGGGGAGGGAAGTGGAACAGAGGGTAGAGGAGAAAAGAGGAAACAAGTACAAAGTTGAGGAAGATTTTTAATCTTTAAAATTATATTGGAATATTTACTCTTGATACATAAATATGGACATGCCATATGTCCTTTTGGACCAGCTCATCTGTATATCTTCCTTTTGAAATATGAAGCAGAGCATAAGAAATGGGGTCTTTTCAACCAAAACTCAAATGCTTAAAAGTAAAACTTGAACAACTATCATACTATAGGATATTTTTGTGAGAGAGATATGAATTGTCTTTCAACAAAGCATTTTTTTGCCTTTTTGAGACAGTTTCCCACTATGCAGTTCAGCCTAGGCTTGAGCTCACTTTGTAGCCCAAACTGGTCCTGAACTCACAACGATCCTCCTGCCGCAGCATCCTGAGTGCTGGGATTACAGATGTGAACCATCATATCTGGCATGATTAACAAAGCATATTAAAGAAATTATGATATCAAGCTAGATTCAAACCTTGGAAGAAAATAGAAGTGCCAGTAGGGATTATAGTCTATTTTCTTAAGGAGAAAGACAGAGAAATATTTGGAACAAAATTTTTGTGCAAAATGAATGTTGGAACTAAAAAATCAAATTGTCTGTCTATCAAAATATATTTATTTACTTTAAATGTTGCTTCAAGTCTTTCAACACTCACTAGCATTTATTTTCCATAAAATATGACTGGTTTATGGATTTATGATTTACCTCCCTCAAGGAAATAAACCTATGATATGGATCTGTGACGGAAGCATCATCCGGTGCCAGTATATTTGAACTAAAAGGGATTTTTTTCTTTTCATGGACTAAGCAATGTCTTTTAAAGATTGAATCTGTAAGCTTAATGCTCTAAACTTAACTGGGTCATACATGGCCTTAAAATACAATTTTTCTACCTGGCAATATTTTTTTTTCTTTTTGATAATGCTGGGGATGGAGCTTAGAGCCTCTTGCACCCTAGGCAACAGTTCTACCACTGAGCTATACACCAAGCACAACCCCAGCCCTCAGCTCCTCCCCTCAGGAAACTTAAATTGTCATTCAAAACCTTCACATAGTAAAAACTGTCAGCTTATGTGGGTTATTAAATGAGTGCTGTCACCAGACTGAGGGGGTGTTTCTGTTTTTCTGGTGCTTGGGATGGAACCCAGGGCCTTGTTCTTGCTAGGTTAATGCCACTGCTACATTCCCTGACACACATTTGCTTTCTCTCTGTCTCTCTCTGTCTCTCTCTCTCTTTATTTGGTACTAGGAATCAAATCCAGGATCACATTACTGCTGAGCTACATCTTCATCCTACATCCCCAGCCATTTTTACTGTTAATTTTTATGATGGGGTCTGGATAAACTTCCCAGGCTCCTTCAACCTTGCAATTCTCTTGCTTCAGCCTCCCAAATAGTTTGGATTATAGGTGTGGCCATCATGCCCAGCTTAGTTACTTCTATTTGGCTGGGGACTGCAAAAGGATTTGAGTTATTCTATTAGTAGATTATCAGAGGGAAAGTTTGTAACTTTGTCAACTAAACAAGTGAGTATGTGAGAAAATATTGCAGACAATTTTAGTTTTTTTATTTTGTTTTGTTTTGTTTTGTTTTGGTGTGACAGTGAGAAATGTTAACTTTTAATTACACTTTAGGTTTAGATTGGCAATATCACTCAATAGGATATTTATTTCTCCTTAAGTACTTTGTCTACATCATGGCATGATGCCATAAACTAGGAGAAAGTATATTATTTATGATGTTCTCTTGCACCAGGCTCTAATAGGTATAATAAATGCAAAAAACTAACCTTTCCCCACTTTATGGTTTTGAAGTCTCTATTAAAATAGTTTATTCTAATTATTATTTTTATTATTATTATTTTTCACTACTGGAAATAAAATCCATGACCTCCTATATGCTAGGCAAATACTCTACCACTCAGGTTTACCCCCATCTTAACCCAATTAAGTAAAGGAATACATATATTTAAGATAATAAGTAAACAACTAGATATTAAGTGTTGTTTTCCTTGGTACAACTTAGCCACTTCTTGAATTTTTTTACATAAGAAGGATTTATTTTTTAAATTTGTTTAATTTTAAAGAGAATAAAACAGAATAAAATCAATCAAAACAAAACTGTAAAACACACAGGACTTCAAAATATCATGAAATCAACGATAGTTACCATAATGCCTTTTAATGTCTTCAAAATAGTTGCAGATAAATTAGGACATGGTAAAAATCAGACAGAACAGAATAGAAACAATAAAAACAAAACAATGATTTCTATAAAGGACTTCAAAATGAGCCTATAGTAATTCTGAAATTGCTACCATAATATATCACATTATCTATGAAATAGCTGCTCCTGCCATCGGATTTTTGTTTGTTTTTTTAAATTTTATTTAAAGAGAAAAAAAAGCAAAACAGAAAAAGAGTAGAAATAATACAGAATTTCAAAAAACAAATAAACAGTAAGAAATTACTATTAATAATTTGCATATTGTCCTCTTGGAAATAGTTGTTCAAGTTACAAAATTAAAGCATACAAAGTGGACATTCAAACAGTGAGACTGCAAACATTTCTGTTCAATAATCCAACAAAAACTTGGTAATATGGTTTTCAATCCTACACAATTAAACATACATGCAGTTATATCCTTTAGAGCACTTTCTTTTCTTCTCTTTTTTACAATAGCAATTACACATTTTGGTTTATTACTGCTACATTTCTTATTACTTTTTATACTAGAGACACAATGTGATATTTATAAATATGATTCTTATTTATTTCACTAATGAGGATAGTCTCAAGTTGTTTCCATTTATCTGTGAAGGCCTCAAGATCATCTATTTTATCCCTGAGTAATATTCCATTGTATAAAAAATACACATCTTTTTCATCCACTATGCGGTTGATGGGCATCTTGGTTGTTTCCAATATTTAGCCTTTACAAATTGTGCTGCTATGAACATGGGTGCATATATCACTGTGATATGACTTTTTCAGTTTTTCTGAAAAAATACTCAGAAGGGGAATAGCTGGGTTGAATAGAACTTCCAATCCTAGTCTTTTGAGAATTTCCCATGCTGATTTATATAGTGGTTACAACAGTCTACACTCCCACCAACAGTGGAGCAGTTTTCATTTTTCCGCACAGCCTTGCCAACATTTGTTATCAGTTTTATTTCTTGATGGCAGCTATTCTTTCTGGAGTGAGACGAAATCTCAATGCTGTTTTAATTTGCATTTCTTGAAAGAGCAGTGATGGTCAACATTGCCTCATATATTTATTTGCCATTTGTATATCTTCCTCTGAGAACTGTGTGTTCATCTCAGATGCCCATTTGCAGAAAGGATCTTTGAATGTGGGTGGATTGATGTTTTTCAATTCTTTATATGTTCTGGATACAAGTCCTTTGTCTGAGGGGTTGCTGGCTAAAGAATATTTATTACTTCTTACCCATTCTGTGGGTTTTCTCTTTACTCTGTTGGTAATTTCTTTCGAAGTGCAGAAACTTTTAAATAATGTGCGATCACATTTGTCGATTCTTTGAAGTATTTCCCGTGCAGTCTGCATTTTGTTCATGAATTCTCTGCCTAGCCCATGTCTCCAAGACTTCTACCTATCTTGTCTTCCAGTAGATTCAGTGTTTCTGTTTTGATATTTAGGTCCCAGATCAATTTAGACTTTAGTTTTGTGCACTGTGATAGGCAAGGACCTAGTTGCAGTCTTTGGCATGTGGAGAGCCCATTTTTTTCAACATTATTTATTAAAGTGGCTATCCTTTTTCCAGTGAACATGTTTAGCCCCTTTGTCAATATCAGGTGGCTGAGTGTCTTTGTAGTTGTGCTTGCATCTTCTAATCTGTTCCATTGATCCTCAGGTCTATTTCTTTGTCAGTACAATGCTGATTTTTATCACTGTGGCTTTGTAGTACAGATTCAAGTCAGGAATTGAGATGCCTCCTGCCTTGCCTTTGTTGCCCAAAATTGCCTTTATTATTCTAGGTTTCTTCTGTTCCCAAATTAATTTTAGGAGTGTTTTTTCTAGATCTATGAGGTATGTTAATGGTGTTTTGATTGGGATTGCATTAAATCTGTATAACAGTTTTGAGAGTATGGCCATTTTCACAATGTTCATTTTTTCCTAGCCAAGAGCAAAGAATATCTTTCCATTTTCTAATATCCTCTTCAATCTCCTTTTTTAGCGCAGCATAATTCTGAGCATATAGGTCTTTTACATTCTTAGTTAGGTTGATTCCTAAGTATTTCATTTTTTTAGATGCTATTGTGAAGGGTGATATTTCCATAATTTCTCTCTGAGTTGTTTGTGTACAGGAATGCTATTGATTTTTGAGCATTGACCGTGTATCCAGCTACACTGCTGAGGATTTGTTTATTACTTCTAGTAGTCTTTTCTCTTCTACCAAAACCAAAGAAAGACCCAACAAAAATGAACTATAGACCAATTTCACAGAATTAGAGTAAACAATACTAAAATTCATTTAGAAGCAGAAGAGTCCTAAAATATCAAACTAAATTCTGGGTAACAAAGGAAAGGCAGGTAAAATCACAATCTCTGACTCAAAATTATATAATAAAGCTATAGTGATAAAAGCAGCATGTACTGGCAAAAAACCAGATCCCAAGATTGATGGAACAAATTAGAAAATACAAAACCAACTCCAGACATAATCAGTCATCTTGTCCTTGACAAAGGTGTCAAACACATTCACTGGAAGAAAGCCTCTTTAATAAATTGCTTTGAAAAACTGATTTTGTGCATGCCAAAGATTAAAGTTGGATGCATATTTTCCACCATGAATTAAACTAAATTCAAAATGGATCAAAAATCTAAATATTAAAACAGAAACAAATCTGCTGGAAGATAGAATAGATAAAATTCTTGAAGACATTGGCATAGGCAAAGACTTTATGAATAAAACACCAAATACACTGGAACTATCACAAAGAATCTACAACTGAGATCTCATTTTATTAAAATGGTTTTGCATAGCAAGAAAAACCACCAACAGAATGAAGAGACAACCCACAATGTGAGAAAAAAATGTTTGCCAGCTTTTATTCAGATAAAAGACTACTATTGAGGGCATATGAAAAACTCAAAAAAAGTCACATCTCCCAAGTTTAAAGGCCCAGTCAAAAAATGGGTATAGTTGTATTCCCATTACTCTGAAAGGCTGAGACAGAAAAACCCCAAGTTGAAGCCTACTCTGGGCAACTTAGAGACTTAACATATCCTGTCTCAAAATGAAAGATAAAAGGGGCGTAGCCCCTAGTACCATGACAGTGGTGGTGGGGGAGCACAGGTTTATGATTCTGCTGAAGTTCAATTTTAACTATTTCATGGATTGTGCATATATATATATATATATACATGTATATATATATACATATATATATATATATATATATATATATATATATATATATATGAACTGAACTTTGGTATATATGGATATCCAATTGCATTAGCAGTATTTGTTGAAACCATTGTCTTTTTTCTACTGAAATCCCAGTAACTTTTGTCAGCAGCCATTTTTCTATTTCTTTGGGTTTCTCTCTTGATTTTCAATTTTGTATCATTGATTTAATCTCTATATGAGTACCACACTGTGTTTTTTTCATTTTCTATAATGCTTAAATCTGTAAATTCTGGGTAACAAAGGAAAGGCAGAGAAATTCACAACCCCCTATTTTCTATATTGTATACTACAATCCTCCCAGGAGATGCTCAGACCACTGAACCCAGGCCTGCTTAGTCGACCAAACAATACAAACATTTAGTTGCTTTATGTACATTAGCTGCTAGTGACTCAGGCTGTCTTCAGAACCACCCAGTTGCTAAGGAGGGGGAGAGATGGATGGCGTTTTGATACTCAGCCTGCTCATTGGTAGATTCACAGGAGATGCTGACTTTTCTCTCCCTGGAGTGTATGCAGCTAGCTCAGAAGGCTGACTGGTTGATTTCTTGGTTGTTCCCCCAAGTCCCAGCATGGCATATTCTAGGGAGATGCTGACTTTCTCTCCCTGGAGTGCATACAGCTCCTGCAGCTTACCAGATAGGCTCCCTCTTAGGACTGCTTTAATTGTGTCTCATGAGTTCCAGTATGTTGTATTGTCATTATCATTTAATTGTAGAAATTGTCTAGCTTCTTATTTAATTTCATCTGTAACCCTTAGTTGTTCAGGAGGATGCTATTTACTTTCCATGTGTTTTTGAAGTTCTTGTGTTTGCTTTTGCCATTGATTTCCAATTTCATTTCACTATGGCCTGATAATATACATGACATAATTTCACTTCCTTTACATTTACTTAAGTATATTCAATGAGCTGGTATGTAGTCTATTTTGGAGAAGATCCTGTGTGCTGCTTCAGAGTATGTCTATTCTGATGATGTGGGGTGGAGCGCTCTGTAGACATCTACTAAGTCCATTTGTTTAAAAGTTTGATAAAGTTCTAATATTTTGTTGCTGATTTTGTCTAGTTGATCTGTCTTTTTGTGACAGTGTTGTATTGAGATCCTCAAATACAATTGTATTAATGCTTATTTAATTTTTAATGCCCATTAATATTTGTTTTACATAATTGGTTGCACTGGTATTTGTTGCATATGTATTCTTATCTCTTACACCTAGATTATTCCCTTTACAATGATATACTGAACTTATTTGTCTCTCTTAAACAGTCTTGGCTTAAAATTCACTTTGTCTGCAAATAGAATAGCTGTCCCTCCTTTTTTCTGGGTTCCTGTTGCATGGAATATCATTTTCCATCCTTTGCCTTTCAGTTTATGAATTTCTTTTTGACTTAAATGTGTTTCTTGCATGCAGCATATTTTTGAACTTTTCTTCTTGATCCATTCTGCCAATCTGTGTCTTTTGATCAATGAATTTTCATGTTATTTGCCTGTTGTTGACTTCCCCTATTAACCCCTCTCTATTCAATTCCTTTCCTTGCCTGGTGGACTCATTCTGTTGGGGTTCATGGAATCATAGACTTTGTTATCTCTTTCTACAATGTCCTTCAAAACATTTTGGAGAACTGGTTTGGTGGTCATAAATTTCCTCAGATGTTCTTTGTCATATAAGCATTTTATTTCTCCATCAGTTTTGAAAGACAGTTTTGTGGGGAACACTAATCTAGTATTAGGGTTTTTTTTCCTTTAGAGCTTGAAATACTTTACTCCCAGGTCTCCTTGATTTAAGAATTTGTGCTGAAAAATCAGCTGTGATTCTGATGGACTTTCCTTTATAGGTGATTTGTTTCATTTCCCCCAACAGTTTTTAAAATTCTATTCTTGTGTTGAATTTCTGGAAACTTGAGTATGTTATGCCTGGTTGTAGTTTTTTTTTTTTAAATCATGATTATGCCTCATTTGCCTGAACTTCAAATTCTTTTTCTTCATCAGGGAAGGTTTCTACTATGATGCTTGTGAACATTTCTTTTATGCCATTTGTGCTATGTCCTGCTTTTTCACTGACTCCAGTCAATCTTAATTTGCTCTTCTTTGACTCATCTAGAAACTGCTGGATGGGTTTCTTATGGTCCTTTGCTATTTTTAAGAAATCTTTCTTTTTATGATCACTAACCCCAAGCCTGACTTATATATCTGAGATCTTGTCCTCACATTGGTTTAATCTACTGTGGATGCTTTCAATGGAATTTTTATTCTCCTTGATATCTGCTTCAATCTGTCTTATGGATTCCATTTCTTTCCTTTGATGAACATCATACCTTCTATAATTTTTAAAATTTCCTATAGGTTTTTTTGTTTGTATCTGCTCTAGAGTCACTGTGGACACCATCTCTGCAGTCATCTGCAAAATTATTTCTGATTTGATTTTTTCTAGAGACTCATTCAATTGCTTTGTTGTTATCACTTCAGAGAGAACAAGTGGGTGGCTTTCAGATTGTTCCACATCATTGCCTTCTAGATTTGCCCTTGGTGAACTGAATGTCTTGGGTTCCATCTTGTTTAAGTGTCTTCTCATTTTCTATTTTTTCTGGTTTAATTCCTGGGGTTATGCTTGTAAATTGCCTATGATGGGTTTCTTTATTGCTAATATTTAGAGCCTTTAGGAAATTACTATTTCTCTGAGGTAACTTCCAGTTATAGCTGGTTTTTGGGTTGTGAGCCTGTTGCAAGATCTTATATTCTCAATTTGTTGGGGATGAGAAGTTTCTAGCTGCTCTCTTCAGACCCTGGTTCTTTGGCACTGTACCACAATATTTTTTATGACCCTTAGTCTCCATCTTGGAATACTAAAAATAATAGCCATTTAGAACAATTACATGGCTTTTGACTAATGTAGTACCATTAGCAATAACAAGAGCATCAAACACAGTCTAAAAAATTACAAACCGAGCAGCAAGCCCTGCCTGCAAACCAGTGCCTTGCACCAGCCACTGCCACCTGAGGAAGAGCCAGACCCACACATTTTCTTGTGAGTCAGAACCATTTGTAGACAGTGGGGGAAAAAAACAAGAAGTCAACAAGAAGCAAGTCCTCCCTGCAAACCAGTGCCATGTGCAGGCTGCTGCTACCAAGGGACAGCCAGACCCCAGCCTTTTTCCAGTGCACAGTCTGGGAAACAAGAGCCAACTCTCCACCCCTCTGTAAGCAACTGCCTGATCCGGAGAAACTCAGGCTGTGAAGATAGCTATTGAAGTGTAATGTAACTCACTTACATGTAAACAAGTTCAAACAATGAAGGTGAAACAAACAAACAAAAAACACACAAGGAAACAAAATGACAACAGCAAGAACAAAAAAAAAGGGAAAAAAATTCCACATCCAGGTTTGTTTGCTGTCACTGGTAGACAATGTTTGGAGACAGAGTCCAGATCTATGGTGATTTTTTCCAGCCAGCCAGCAGTAATTTTTTGGGATGGTAGTGGATAATTTCAGTGAGCCTGCATCTTCTGGCCAAGACCAGATTCATTCAGCCTGCAGCTGTCAGTGTACCTTCAATGGTCCTGAACTCAGCTGCAAAGCATTAGATGGAGCCAGCAGTTACTCTGAATTCTGAGCTCTGCCAACCCCTTTCCAAGACAGCTCCTGGCCAATGGGTCTGTCATGCAGGATGTCTGGGTCCTCAGCACTCACCTTTAGCTCATACAGTCCTTCATGTCCACTGCTCGTCTTCACTGCTGTATCTCTCTTTGGAGGCCTCTTGGGTCAACAGCAGACACCATGTGTCTGTAGGTTTGAATCATTCTTTTCTTTGTTTCAGGGAGAAAGTATACCTGCTACCTTCTTCATTGAAGTTTCTTCACTCTCTCCATCGGTTCCAATTCACACTTTAGATCCTTCCTGGGTCCAGTGGACCCGCTTTCCTTCTTCTTGTCTTCCTCAAATTGCTATATTCCAGCTTTTGGATGGCTACTCTCAGAGGGACACTTTCTGTGCTGCTTACCACTCTACCATTTTTGGGTTCCACCATACAGTGCTGTTTTGAACATAAAATGACTTTGGAAAACAGTGTGGCAGTTTCTTAAAATGTTAAACATTCATGTACCATATGATTTATCTGTGCTACTCTTGGATATTTACCCATGAGAAATGAAACTTCATATATACACAAAAACTTAACACATGAATGGATAAACAAATTGGGGTATGCCTAAACAGTGGAACGTCTTTCAGGAATAAAAAGAAGAAACTTTTGGTAAATATAGCAATGTAGTTGAACCTCAAAATAGTTAAGTGAAAAGAGCCAGAGACAAGAATACATAATGTATCATTAGTTTACATAAAACTAAAAAAAAAGTGGGAAAAGAATAGATATTTTACTGGGAGGGATAAGAGTGGGAAGACAAGGAGATAAATTACAAAGATATACAAGGAAATTTTTGAAATTGATGAGCATATTCTTTTTTAAATTATGGTGAGTTAAATGGTTATATGTATATGTCAAAATTCATTAAATTTACACTTTCAGTTTGTTCATTATTTAATTTCAATCACAACCTCATGAAAGTGTTAAGTTGCTAAATATTTATTGTAAAATAAACCCAGAAGAAATTAGGATTAAAAGTGAAATAAGATAAAAATTATATAGAGAATGTTTAATTGTACTTAATAGAAAATTGGTCAAATAATTTAACCAAGTGAATTGAATGTTATAGTTTAGATCTGAAATGCCCCTCCCCACCATAGCCTCGTGTGTTCAGAGTTGGGGCTTTTACAAGGTGATTGGATCATGGGGGTGTTGTACTGATCAGTAGATTCATTGACTAATGATATTAGTGTATTCATACACTAATAAATTCAGTGGCTGGGATTACTATTGGAGGGTTGCCTGGTCGAAAGAGTCTGTTCATTGGAAGTATGATTTGAAAGGATACATCTCCCTTCTAGCTCTTACATTTACTCTCTACTTCCTAGACGTCATGATGTGAAAAGTTTTCCTGTGCTATGCCTCTCTGCCTCACCATTTCTGCTGTGTAGCTAGCCAAGTATGGGTTGAAATCTTGACCAAAATAAACCTCTCTTTTAGTTGCAAGTATTGAGTATTTTATTCCAGTGACAAGAAAGGCTAAGACATTGAGTTTGTTATTATTGTATTTTCTCAACATACAATAATAACAATAGTCAGACATAATTCTGAATCAAATGTTTATATGTTTAGCAAGAAGTCACTATGTTCTGAGCTGGTGATATAGTTCAGTTGTAGAGCACTTGCTTAGCATTTGTGAAGTTCTGGGTTTCATCACTACCACTGCTAAAAAAAGTCAGTATGTACTAAGTGACAAAAAGTGTATCAAAATGGTCAAAATGTTAGAGTAAGAGTAGATTAGAATCAATTGAGATGATTGAATAAAGTAATGTTGAATTATATCTTCCTGATGAGTTTATAATATAGTTGATGAAATAAAACTTTATGGAGGAGTTGCAATCTGATCTGACCTCAAAAGATTGTGGGGCAGATAGAGAAGAAAAGCTATTACACCTTCAAAAGGGACAGAGACAGAAATAAGGACATGGTATTTCAGGACAGTAGGCAGCATGGCCTAATCAGAGCAAAAGGGATATGGGTAGGGTGGACCTGGGTTATGGAAGACCATGAGGTTGAAAAGAGGAGATACAATCAAATTCATTAGGCAAAATTCTCATGGAGAATCTGGTACCATTATGATGGAGGGATTTAGGCAGAAGGAAAGTGGAGTAGGAGAGATTAACTGTTATGGTAGAATAAGATGTAGTGGTGTTAGAATTGTTGAAAACACAAATTTAACAGCTATTTATAGGAAGATTTAAGACTTGGAGAGAAATTAGGCTCTTCCTTCACATTCTTATTTCTATCCCTTGCTTCCTTGACATTGTATTCCAGTGCAAATTTAGCATTTAAGTCTCCTTTCACGTGTATATTTGAGAATAATCACAATTATGTAATCTAAGCCTATAATTTTTTCTATTCTTAAGTATAATACATCATTTATTTCTTCCTAATTAATTTATTCAGTATTAAGATTTTTTGTAGTGCTGGGTCTTGGGCATGGTGGCCAATTTTTCTATTGGTGAGCTATGCTCTAAGCCTCCAGTATTAAGAATTCCAATTTCAGTTTAAATAATGTACTTTGTATAATTGTGTTCTATTATAACTTTCTATTATAAGCTGATACATTCTTATTCTGACAAGATTCATTTTTAAATGATATCAATCTGTGATTTTAAAAACCTTTTGAAAGTTATTTGAAAATTAATTCACCATGATTCTGTACCATGCCCTAATTATTTAATATTTATTCTAGCTTTTATCTTCCTAATCTTTTATATTCTAAACTGGATAACATTGTCAGTTGCACTCCATATGGTCCTCTGGCCTCTTCTTTGCAAAATAGAGATTTCTGGCAAAGAAAGTTTCTTTTTTTTGTGGGATTGCTTAGAGGGTAATTATGCTTTTGAAGAGAGGAAAATGAGACAGCTGGTAGAGCCTTTCTCTCTCACCCTTACCCAAATTTACTTTATTTCCACTGCATAATTTCCTAATGCAAGCTAAACCACATGAGTTATTAAATCTCAACAGGCTAATCAACCAACATCAGCAAGTGGTTCCTCCTGCAAAAAGAGATTTTTTGAGGGGGGATGGGTACTGGGGATTGGACCTAGGGTTGCTCTGCCACTGAGCTATACAGCCATCTACAATCCTTTTTTATTAATTTCTTTTTATTTTGAGACAAAGTCTTGTTAAATTTCAAAAGCTAGCCTTAAGGTTGCACTCCTCTTGCTTCAGCCTCCTGAGTCACCTACATCCAGTAGGGTTTTTTTTTTAAAGAAATAATTTTCAGAATTAATTTTTTTAAAAATATGTACCTTACTCAAGGGAAACTCTCATGATAGTGTCTCGTACTGTCCGATTATTCTCTTTCTGCTGCCCATGCATAAATCCTTTAGACATTGATTCTTAGACAGGTAAAGTAAACCTTGACTTAAAACAATGTAAAGACTCAGCCTGTGGCCCATGTCTGTAATTCCAGCACTCTGGGGAGCACAAACAAGAGGATGGCAATTTCAAGCCCAGCCTAGGTAATGAAACACTGTCTCAAAATGAAAAATTCTTTCAAAAAAGCCTGGGATGTAGCTCAGTGCAAAGTCTTTGAGTCTCAGTAGTCTGGAACCCATCCTCTTTCTACCATCCATCATATACTCTCTTTGTGGAGATCTACTAATCTCTCTCCTGTATTAGGTCAACAGCTTCTGGTCTTGCTTCTCTGGTCCTTTCCATTCTTCACTCTGCTGTCAGAGGGACTTATTAAAAATGGTCACTGCCCAGCTTCCCTAGATCCTACAGAAGAAAGTCCAGTTACCTTTGCACAGCATATGGGGTTTTCATGATTTGCTTCATACTTCATTCTCCAGTCTCATCCCTCACCACTCACTAGCTTTGTACTTTATGCTCTGACTGAACCATAATAAATTGCTTACCTTTCCTGCTGCATACCATGCTGTTACTTTTCACCCAAATGACCTCTCCAAATTCCTTCCTCTAGGTGACTCTCATCCTTCTGGATTCAGATCAAACATCCTTTCTCCAAAAGTTTCCAACTTCTTCACAGTTGAGTCCCTTCTGTTTCACTGTTTTCAAAACATCCTGAGCTTATTTCTATCAGATCAGTTGTAAAGTGTATTATCATCTCTTTATTTGTCTTGTTCCTTTAACTTGGAACCAAATTCTTAAAAGGCAGAGATTATGTCAAATTCATATTTATGTTATGACGCATACTATATATTCAAAAACATTTCTTCCCTGAGTAGAGAAGTACAATGGTAATTGCCATATAACTTTCAGAGTCATCACCATATATTTGGCTTCTATGCAGTATTTTAGAGGATATTTTCAACTTCTTTTGTGATATATATGTATGCATGTAAAAATTAAAATTATTTGATTATAACATGTGTTATAGTATGATCATTTTTTTTCTCATAACCACTTTCTAAGCTCTCTTCTCTCCATATCATAGTTGAGATCATCTTTCCATCCTTGCATTCAATTTAAACCTGCTATGTTTCAAAGTTTCGTTACTTGCAAAACTGACTCTCTTCTCAGACTTCCATTTCCATTTGGAGACACTAACCACTAATTTCATTTACTTAGTTCCTGGGTTCACTTCCTCAAGGCCTAAGACTCCTGGTTTATGAGCAATTAAATTTCACTCCTTAATTCCCTAAGTAATCTAAGAAATGTTTTCTGTCTCATAAATTTTTCCTGCTGTTTGAAGTAGAGGATGCATTAACAGAAAGTGCTAATCTTGTACACTGGGTGTGCTGAAGCATGTAAAGCCAATATATAACATTCTATGATAGTTTTATGAGCTTAAAAACATCTTTTCAGGGCTCTTCAAATTGTATGCATGTGAGAAAATTATGTTCATGACTGTTTTTATAGTATAAGATCATCCTCCACAGATATGCTATGGTACCATCAGTAATTTGTTACAGATCAAAAGTATTTTCAAACTTGCCAAGGCTCTCACTACTTCTGATGTGCCAGAATTTGGAGTGGAGATGGCTGGCTACAGAGTATTTATTCTTATTGTAAGTTAAAAGGATACACAGTAGGTCTACTGCCTTTCTAATAAGGGGCAGAACAGACTATTACTCTGGTGAGTTTAGAGAAAAAAACCAGCATCTGATAGTGTTGGGTAGTTTTCCCACACAACTGTCATGAAAAAATCTCAGGGACTGTTGAAAAGGAGGACTGAGTTGTTGAGAATTCTGTGTGCCACTTTTGGTGGGAATGTCACGTATTGCTACTCTTCTTTACGATATGCCTTAATGTACTATCATCACATCCCATTTACTCTGGTTTATTGCTTATCTGTGAACTTGGGGCCATCCATTCTAGCGAATTTGAGCAGCCTCTAGACCATCCAGATGTAATAGGAAATAGTATGTAAAGCAGAAGACTCTGAGGCAGAGCTGTAAATTTGCAAATCATCGGCTTTTGAAGCTGTAAGTAGATAGGCTCACCTAAGGAGAACATATTAAGTGAGAAGATCTTTGAAAACTTACAACTAAGCTATGAGATGGGAAAGAGCCTATGAGGAACACTGGGAATGTCTATATTTCTGACTCATATGCTTGTTTTCTTTTTATCTGTTTTTGAGAGCCACTGCACTGTAATAAAAAGAGTATACATCAAAATGCACTTACTGTACCATTTCTCTGCTATAATTTCTGATAATTTCCTTAGCGTGCATAACAGTCTTTTGCTCTGACTTTCAGTAGAAATGTTTTGGAATTCCACCTGGTTAGTGCTCATATATAGTGCCTAGAACAGAGTGAAGGTCCATAAATAGCAGTTGTCCAGATTATCATGATATTTTATTGCTTTTGGTTAAGGAGTATCTAGCAAATAACTCACAGCTTAAATGTAGTTTACATTTCCAGATGAACTCCTGATGTTCTGTGTTTTGTTTTGTTGAGAAAAGGTCTTACTATGTAATTCAGGCTGACCTTGAACTCACCGTGTAGGCCATGATAGTCTTAAATTTGCAGAAATCCTCCTGTCTCAGCCTTCCAAATGCTGAGATTACAGGTATGCACCACTGTGCCTGTCTCTGACCCTGGAATTTTGCATAATAAAATTTCTAGTTGCCTCAAATTTTGGTAATGGTTTCAATATTCCTTGTATTTTGCTAACTATGGTTCTGATTTTAACCAGACCAAGAATAACAGAAATGTCATCCTTAAAGGTTTAAGATTATCTCAACAGGCTGGGGATTTAGCTGAGCAGCATAAGCACCTGCTGTGCAAACAAGCAGTTAATCCCTGTACCAATAAAAAAATAAAAAATTTTAAAAAGCTTAAGATTATATCAGAGGCTGAGATTGGAGGACCAAAAGTTCAAGGCATGTGCAAGGCCCTGGATTCCATCATCAGCATTGTAACAACAACAACAATAATAATAACCATCTATAATTATATTGAAATTAAATGCTAAATATGTATATTTAGCATATTAGGAAACACAACGTTTACCACCTTCATTATCATAATCTTTGAAAGTGGTGCTGTAAAATGTAACTAAAAATAAAAGAAAGATTGACCAATTTAATATTTTTTATTTAAAGAAAAAAATTTGAATCAGAAAGATGGTAGAAATAATACAGAAGTTCAAAGACAAAAACAAAACAAAAAAACAAAAATAGTAACCAGTAAGAAATCATTAGTTGATAATTACATATTTTCCTCTTAGAAGTAGTTGTTAAGTTACAAAAGTAAAGCCTACAAAGTGGACGTTTAAACAGTGGGACTGCAACCAGTTCTGTTCATCTATCCAACAAAAACTTAGCAACATGGTTATCAATCCCACACACTCAAACATACATGCAGTTATATCCTTTAGAATACTTTCTTTTCCTCTATTTTTTTCTTTACAATAACTATAATCCATTCCTGTAAACTACTTAGAAGTTCTACATATGTATAAGTCTCCACATGCATACCTAGCCTTTCTGTATTAGGAGGAGAAACAAATCAAAAGAAGTCAACAATACAAATTCCTAGAGAAACACAAAATTAAAAAGACATATAAAACCACAATACTAGATGATCTATGGTAGTTACTATGATGTCTCTTGTTATTATCAATAAAATTGTCTATATCATCAAACAAAGTAAAATTAAACTTAACATTGCATTACACTATTAATAAAATCTAAACATTGGAGACATTATAGGACTTCAAAGGCAGTTAATAATCAAACCAGAATGGGTATCCTATTGAATCTTGTCCTCTTCAGAGTAGTTGCCTCTACTCTCAGACTTGAAACTCTCAAACATACCAGATTCAAATAAAATCAGTCAAGATAAAACAGTGATACAACCAATCTTCTCTGTCTTATCTCTGCTATGCTATTTTTCTGTCATTGTTGTTTGTTTACTTTTCTGCTTCATTCCACTGTCTGCCCCTTTCTTTGAGGCCTTTCTGCCATTCTTCCTGGAACCCTGGTGATTTTCTTCTCTCTCTCTAGAATGTCCTTCAGTATTCTTTGCAGGGTTGGATTGGTGGTCACAAACTCCCCCGGTTCCTCTTTGTCATGGAAATATCTTGTCTCTCCATTAATTTTGAGAGACAGTTTTGCAGGGTACATCATTCTGGGTTGGAGGTTATTTTCTTTCAGGGCTTGGAATATTTTGCTCCAAGCTCTTCTTGATTTGATTGTATGCATCGAGAAGTCTGCTGTGATTTTGATGAGTTTTCATTTATGAGTAATCTGTTTCTTTTCTCTGACCATTTTTAATTTTTTGTTTTTGCTATGGATTTCTGGGAACCTGATAATTATAAGTCTGGGTGTAGATCTGTTTTGGTTGTAGCTGGCTGGAGTTCTGTATGCCTCATTTACCTGACCTTCACTTCCGTTACCTATGTTTGGGAAATTTTCCTTAAGTATTTCTGTGAATAGACTTTATTTCATTTGTATTTGTCGCTGCATCTTCATTCACATATTTTATCCTTAGGTTATAAATCCTCTTGCCATCTAGGTTTTGTATCATTGCTTCCTGGTTCCTTATTATTTTTAAGAAATCCTTCCCTTTGTGATCATATGTTGCAAATTTATCTTCAAGTTTTGAGTTTGTCTTTAGTTTTTGTTAAAAAGTTTTGCCAGCTTTCAATGGAGTTTTTAATTTCCTGATATTCTCTTTGGATCTGTTTCATGTATTCTAGATTTTGTTTATATTCTTCATCAAAGGCTTCTCTCCTTTCGCTGGGTTCCTCCATTCTTTCATTTGTGTCTACTTGAGAATTACCCAGGATTTCTTTTATTAATCTTCTTATATCTTCCTTCACCTGAGTTGGAATTTCAGATTTAAATTTGTTGATGAGGTCACAGAAGTATTTCTTTATTTCCGATGAGGCTGTCTCTGACATTACAGGTTTGCTGTCCTCAGCCTCCTCTGCATTTACCTCTACTGGACTCACTTTGCCTGGTTCAGCAGTTGGAGGATTTTCGTTGTTTCTCTGTCTTGTCATGTTTCTGGCCCCCTTCAGAAGGGTGGGTGGTGGAGGGCTCCGGGCCTTTCATATTGCTTACAGTTTTTTCTGCAGCACATTGGCTAGGGAAGTGTGGCCTTCCCAGTCCACTGCATGCTGTGAGCCAGCCCCCCTCGTATGTCAGTCAACTAGTGGATGCTTCATCGTTTATGTGTTCCCTGGGGATGCCACTGGCTCAGAACAGCCTTGTCCCTGGCTATTGGGTTTCAACCAGGGGCCTACCCCAGCCCGAGAAGATCCCACCTATCTGCTTTGGACCAGGGGCCATCGACTGATACCATCTTGGGTTTTGATTCAAGCCAGTCCTGCCCAACTCCAAAATGTCATCTAAGCTGGTCCTCCCACTCTGGGGAATCCAGTTCCCATCCCTCGCCAAAGTTCACACAGCTTGACTCACTGTTTCCACTCCCTGCCTCAGTGCCTCCTCCAGCCAAGAGTCTCGAGCTCACCAACCCCCACTCTAGGCAGGGCCAGGATCTCAGCTCAATCATTAGTCACCTGACTCAATGACATGTGGGTACAGTGACCGGAGCTTGCCCAGCTCCAACCCTCCATCCCTGTTTCTTCTTCTTCTTTCTTTCTTTTTCTTTTTCCTCAGTTTCTTCCTGGGTCATGAGAATTCCTCTCCTTTTGTGTGGCTTTCTCCATGTTGTCAGATTCCAGCATCTGAGTTGGATTTTTTTCAGAGAGGCTCTCTACTGTGCCACCATTCAGTCAGCCATCTTGGATATCTCAGATGAACCAATTAAAAAAAAAACATTTTAGTGAATTTTAAGTGTTGCCATCCCCAAAACTAAAAAATATATGAGCTAATAGATATGTTAACTGGCTTGATTTTGACATTCAAAAATATATTCATATATCAAAATATCATATTGCACACCATAAAAGTATACATAAATTTATTTGTCAATTACAGCACTTTTAACTCAATAGCTGAAAAAATAACAAGAATACGTGGTACAAAACTTACTAAAAGAAAACTCTGTTACCTAATATCAACACCGAAGAAGAGCAAGTTTGGTTTCATCATCTTTTATACATTAGATATGCTCAGATTTTTAGGAAGCAAAAGCAGAAGATCTGGAAATTATGATAATGTGAAATGAACTAGGCAAAGATGGGAAGAATTGCTTTGCAAACCCTGAGGCAGAGAATGAATCATTTACCAGCTGTCTGCCTATTTTTGTAATATATCTATTGATATTTGCTGTAGAAATGAAAAGAGATAATAGTCTTTCCAATATAGGTGAAATTCTGAACAAGTGGACTAGATAAAGGTAATTAATGTGGTAAGACAATAATCACATTATACATTACTTTGTTGACTTATGTACATTTAATGATTTAATCTCTAAAAGGGCATAGAGCAGTTCATGGAAAGGGGACTTATTTGTGTAGGCCTAATGCCAAGATAACTTTTAATTTGCTCAAAAGTAAAAATAATTTAAATAAAATTGAAAGAGTAATAAGATCAAAAATACATAATAGATACTGTAAAAATGAAAGGGAAGAAAAGTACTCTAAAAGAAATAACCAAATAGATGCTTAAGTGTGTAAGATAGATGACCATATTATTAAGTTTCCATTAGATCATTGAACAGAATTATATGCACTGTCAGTGTTTGTGCACTTTTTATGCTTTGATTTTGTAACTTAAACAACTGTTTCTAAGAGGACAATATGTAACTTATCAACTAGTAATTTCTTAGAGTTAATATTTTTCTTTGAAATTCTGTATTACTTCTACCCTTTTTTCTGTTTTGTATTGTTTTTCTTTCTTTTTTCTTTAAATAAAAAAAGACTAAATGACTAGAATGAAGAAAAGACATGCAGTTTTGATGGTACCTTGGTGAGCCAGTGTCATAGATCAGCTTTAGAACTCATAAATGTAAAATTATAATTCATGGATATAAATTTATTGAAATATTTGAAAACTGATAACATATGAAATTATCTAATTATTATATAATAATTAGAGAAGTAACCCTAATTTTACCCTCTCCATAGAACTGAATTCATTTCATAACCTTTAATTAAAATATATTTTAGAAGACAAAATATATACTAGGGTAAAAATAATGGCATAATTATATTTCCCCAATATATCAAAAATTTTCCTAGACAAACAGCTTTAATAAGTCGATCAACTGGATGACTTTATGAATCCTTATCAAAGGAGATTCTCCCATAAACATAAACTGATTTTAAATACATTGTTTTAGGGTATACATAGCAACAAAAAAAATTGTAAGAACACATCACATGCAGGATAATATCAAATGAAAGGGTGTAAGCAGAAATTTGTCTTTATCTACAAGATTTAATGTTTCTCCTTGCTGAGGAGGAGACAATAAGCAATTCTTTCTTTATCTTCCAGCCCAATCAGTTCAATTTAGGCTTTATTGTCAGAGCTAAGTAACATTTAGGAAATGATCATGTGTCTGCACTGTTAGGTCTTTCATGAAAACAAAATATAGACTGGGGCAGAGTGCAAAGGAGAATGAAATGAAAATGTGTGGATGAAATGCTGTCAGGAAGTCTCTGATAAATTAAGGTTAAATCCCATTTATTTGAGACAAAACCAATTCTGGAAGCTGCAGATACCTGAAATATATTAAAAGAACCACGTCTTTTTATCCATCTGATTTTAGAGTGGAGTGTCTCTTAGTGTCCATGGCAATTCCCATGGAGTGGCTTTGAGATTCATCATTAAAAGGCTTGCACTTTAAAATATAGTGGTGGGTCAGCCTTAGTGCTTTGGTAATGTTCTGTTTCTGAGCTTCAAGTTTAAATCATTCTCCACCTTTAGTAACATATTATCAGAGAGATTTATATGTAAAATCTTGTGAAAATTTTAACCCACAGCAATATCATTTCTCAGGAATTACAAAGGATAGCTCACAGCTATAGCATAAAAAAGAAAAGAATATGAAAGTGTTTGGAAACCTAAAATGATCTCACAAAATACCACTATAGATAATGTTGTAATCACAAAAATATAAATAAAAAAGGAGAAATGATCTTCCCATCAAATGACCATTTTTTTTGTTTATTCTAAAGAAATATAATGTGGTTGTTTTTACTTCAAAACTTCTGACATGTTTTGGTTATCCTTTCAGCATTAAGAAGATGTCTAAATTGAGGTAGGAAAAGATTCAATTTAGTGGGATGAAACTAAACAAATGTCTTGGTTCCTGCTTGTAATTCTTCCTTGGCAGGCTTCATAACACAATTTGAGAAATTGGTTAAATGTGTGGAAATACCTCATTGGTTGCTTGAAAGCAAGTGATCCTTCTTATTCATTAATCAGTGAGTGAAGAGTGTGAGACATAACTAATCCGAGAGGAATAGCTTTCAAACATACCTCAAGATGAGATCTGATAGAAACTCAAGGTTTAAAATCAAGAATATGAAAGTCATAATTTTTGGGTGATGTAAAATGTATTTAATATACATTTTAAAAGACTAGAACATCTTCATGTGAATTGTACTCAGTCAACAGAAACACAACACATCCTCAGTATATTTTAATAAGGTCAGGAAGTGTTATGGTCTAAACTTAAAATTAAAAGAATCAAAAGCAAATAGATAAAATTAACACATGGGCAAATGTTTTCAGGAAAATAACCCATATAGGAGACAAAGATGTTGGCAATTGGAACAGGAGTTGCTAAATCAGAAAGCATCAATTTTAAATATAATAAGGAACTACAGTCAATGACTATCATGAGAAAGAACTAAAATGATGGGATAAGACATGTTTTTGTTTGGTTTTATAGTGCTGAGTATTGAACTTATGAGCTCTTGCATGATTTACCACTAGCCCCTTTTTAATTTTATCTCATTAAATTGCCCAGGCTACCTTCAATTTAGTAATCTTCCCTAGTGCTGGGATTACAGGCATGCACCACCACACCCAGCTCTGAGTATATATTTGAGGCAGGAGTATTGTGAGTTCAAGACCAGCCTGGGCTATCAAGTGAGCTGAAGACCAGCCTGAAGTACATAGCGAGACTTTGTCTCAAAAAGAAAAAAAAAAAGACAAACAAAAACAAACTTAAAGTAAAACAATTTGCTCACTTCTCCAGTGCCATGCAAGAGAGAGGATTCTACTCTTGGTAACTCTCTCCCTATAGAGGTGAAGAATACATCTAATTATTATAGTTTGTGTTGTATGAACCCATTGGGATAATTAAGGCCTCCCTGCTATCTCTATAATAAAGGAAATTTTTATGTGGCTCAAGGGGGTTCTATTGTGAGTATTGCCTCCCATGTCTCTGATAATTAGACTCTGAATATATTGTGACTATCTCTCCCACCAACATTTGGATATTTTGCAAGGTACAACATAAGCAGTCACCTAAGCCTCTTTCTGTGTCATTTTACATAAAAAAGTGAGTATACTTGAACTGCTGCTCTGTCACTGAAAATAGACTTTTGTAACTGCATTTAAAAATATTCAGCTTAATAGTAGCTCTTTCCCCCCTTAAAACTTTGACTTCATGTCCCTCTACTTTTCTTTCCCCTCTCACTCTACTCAGGTTACTTTAATCTATTCTAAGATGCCAGCGACTATCGCAACCTTAAGGAGTTTGCAAGTGGCTATACCTTTTCTCTATGACACTTTCACCAGATTTCCCTATAGCTGACCCTCTTACCTCCTTTAGGTCTTTGCTCAAATTTCACTTTTTTTGTGTGGTAGGGGGGATGGAACTCACAACTTTGTGCTTGCCAGGCAGGTGCTTATGCCCCTGAGCTAAATCCCCAGCCCCCAAATGACACTTCTTATCAAGATCTTTCTTAAGCTGCCTATTTAACATTACAGCCTCTTCCTACACACAACTTCTTACCTCCTTTATTGTTTTTATTTTCTGTACAGAATTTGTCATTATCTTATATATCATTTATTATGTCTACTTATTTTGTTTATAGTTCATCTCTTTTGCTGGAATGTAGGCTCTACAAAGGTAAATATTTTTGGTGTGTTCTTTAGTTATTACTATGTGGCTCAATAAATAATAGTTGAATGAACAAATAAAGCACATGAGATGATACTGAGAGCATGCTTTCCATATATGAGATGTAAATGTCCTGAATAATTTACTACTTGTTAACATGGAGACAATATTCTTTGGACTCTTCTTTCCCTCTACCATCAGGATTTATTCCTTTCTCTCTCTTTCTCACTCTTGTGCTACAGACTGAACTCAAGGCATCACATGTGCTAGGCAAGCACTCTACTATTAGGCATTATTCTTGAGCATATGCCTGTCAATCATGAAAAAGTTTCCAATAATACCAGGTGAAGCTACTTGAATCTTGACTTCATAGAACATTTAACAACTCTGGACTGTAATATCTTCAGTTCATGGATTTGATTCTGATAGTAATCAAACATGTTGACTCTGGAACTAAATGGTCCTATATTTTCTTTCCTATGCTAAAAACACATTAAATAAAATTTATTATCATAGGTTCACATTGTGCTTTTCAGGAAAACCTGAGCCAGTACTTTTTTCTCATCCCTAAGTGTTCACAGCTAGAGAATCTACTCTCTATTGCACTTGGATGGAAGAGCAGTTGTGAAGGGTAAAAACTCAATTCCTGCTCATGGTTTGCAGTTCTTTGACTACTCTTTTTACTTTTTTCCAAAAAAGTTGGTATATGTTGTACTCTAACTCTTAGAGCCACCATTGTGTTTTGTATGCGCTACACCCCTTGACCTTTAAAAAGGAGAAAACAGGATGTCCCATTTCCTCAGGAATGCACAGGTGTGGGCCCCCACATCTTTGCAGGTTTTTTCCCTTTATAAACCACCCCAAAATCTTAGCCCAGTTGCACAGCAGAGTAAATTCCATCCTCACCCTGTGTCGCTGGATACCAGCCTAAATATTAAAGCACTCTTTTTTCCCTCCAAGACATCTTGGCCTTTTTTTATTCTTTTTGCCTTTTTTACAATTTTCATTTTATTTTGGGGTACAGCCTTTTGGGGTACAACAGTATACACATAGTGACTGCATGTGTATATAAAGGTTAGAGGTTTTTTGTTTGCACAAAATATTTAAATGAACACATACATCTGTTTCAAATGTAGCATATGATTCACAAAGAGGAGTCAAACTTGTGTAGAGTTAATTGCACAAACTCAACTAAGATAGTTGTAAAAATTTTATCTTTTTTGGAGCAAAAAGGAAGCCTACAGGAAGTCATTTCAAATGAGGGTAGTTGTAAATTTGCCATGTCCAAATGATAGTGTAGTCACTTACTAGCTAGTTAGTATCATTACTAAAATATATATGCCCAGATAGCATTGCACAGATTATTGCAGAATTATTTAGTCACAAACTAAAGCAGTAACAATATCTGAAAAATAATCATTGGCTCTTATAAAAAATGAAAAATAAATTCAAGAGCTGTGTGTGGTGGTGCACACCTGTAATCCCAGCACTTGGGAAGCTGACATAGGAGGATCATTATTAATTCGAGACCATGGGCTACAAAGAGAGCTCAAGGCCAGCCTCAACTCCATGGTGAGACCTTGTCTCAAAAGGACAAAAAAGCACCTAAATTAAAAACCTAAAAGTAAAGAGATTCACTTTTTATCTTTTAAAGGTGTTTCAGTTCATCTATTTTGCCATGATTTATATTGTGAGCATCACCAGATGCTACATCTATTTTAAAGTATCAGTTCCATATGTAGGACTGCAATTATGGCAAACCTTTTTTGTATTAAAAATTAGAACAAATGGTGAATGTTACTTAATAAAAGCACTTGAGTAAGCAGTTCAGTGTGATGCTTAATGAAAGGACATAATTACTATTATTATGTGATGCTTTGTGTAATAGTGGAGAAACTATGAAATGGTCCCTTTTTTGCAGAAGGTTCTTACCAAAAACAAAGCTCAGGGAAATCTCAGAATTGTTGAATGTGACTAAATATATATAGCTGATAATGCTTCACTGAGCTTGCAAAAGTAGGTAATTTATCTAAATATCTCAATTGGGGAGAGAAATGAACAGGATTCATCCCAGAAAATGAAGTGGTTACAATAATGAGTGTAGCTCTCTTACTGAATGTTTTACTCAATAAAAGGAATATTTGAAATTCCAATAGAAAAATATGGTAAAACTGAAAAATACTTTTCCTATTGAAATGATATATGTTTTTAATAGTTATATAGGGGAATAAAACTCTCGACCTACTATGTCCGCAAGTTTGTGTTCTCTAAAATCAAAGAATGAATTTTAGGAACAACAGAGTTTAAGAGTAAAATGTATTTATTGAGAGAAGGCTTCTGTATGAAGAGAGACAGAAGGGGTCCCGAGCTGTTTCCAAGGACTCAGTCTTTTCCAGGGACTTTTATAGAGTAAAACCATTTGTTCAAAGTGGGGGAACACAAGGAGCTCACTAGGCAGATGGGCATATGGTGGGACATAACTATAGTTAGCCAATAAAATCAATAGTTCAGGTAAAATTGATTACGTTAGGGACAAATGGGGAAGCTAGTCACATAGAAAGCAGGCATTCTTACGGAGCAGTGATGCTTTCCTAGGGGGATGGGAACTATTTAGGGTATCAATCCTCCGGATATGGGTGCATTTATTTGGCCTTTTGTCTTGAAGCCTGGCCCACAACAGGAGGCATCAGTCTCCCCGCAGTTGCCAGGTGTCTGCTCTGGCTCCATTGGGGACCTAGCCTTATCTCACTGCCTATATTATTTCTAACTAACTCAGCTGCCTGCAACAATAGGAATGAGGTTGTTTAAATATCATGTCTGTAATGGGGTTTCAAGGATAAATGGTCTATTATCAAACCTGAACAGTGTTCAGGGAGTGAGACACCTTGACCAAATAGATTTTTTGATTAAATGTAGGCTGAGCTACATTTATTTTTGCTCAAGTGTTTGTTAAATAAAAATGTTATAAACAATATTGTTTTTCTTTATTGAGTTAAAATGTGCACAAAAACCTCAGCTACTTGGGTGTTTTAGCATGTGATACATTTTTGGATTATCATGTTGGGCAATATCACTCCCCAATAGTCTTCATGGAGAAAGTGAAAAAAATGTGTGATGGTTTGCTTGTTTGTTAACAAATAGAAAAATCTCTAAAAACAGATTTATTGGGATGTTTCTCTTTCTCTTCCAGGTAGAAGATAGCAAAATACCCTGATTAGTTAATTAGAAGTTATAGTTAAGTGATAACTTGACTGTAACATTTCCCATATTCATATAGAAAGTAAACTAAAAGAATAAATAGAATATTTCAGACTCAGGCATCTAAATCCTTTTCTTGCACTTTCTGCTCTCAGTTGTGTGAGTTTTCTGCACACAGCTAGGACAGAGCTGTATGTGGGTCCTCAGCTCTCAGTGTCGATGCAGGTCAGGCAAGAAGCTGAAGGCTAACAAATTATCAGTTGTGTATCAGAGAGTATGAGTCTAGGGAATGTGCTGCAGACTGTTCCTATTTGGAAGAGAAATGAGGAACAGGGGAGAGAGAGAGAGAGAGAGAGAGAGAGAGAGAGAGAGAGAGAGAAATATGCATATGTTTCCTTGGCTATACTCTTTAGGAAGTACTTCAATTACATACCTCTGTCTGAGCTTATATAATGGAACTCATGAACATTGCAACTCTAATGAGAAACAATGACACAGGCTGGGGGTGGTAAGAGTGAAAGGGCAGAGGTCTTGTGCCCAATGCAGTCGAAAGAGAAAAGAAGCAAAGAAAATTAGCAGACTATGTGGAACACATTGTTTATGAAAGCCTCACCTTGACACTGAGGATTTGTGAAGTTATTTAATAACTATAGACATGCATATTTTAATTTCCAGAGCTGAACACAAGGGACAAATAAAGGAACAAACATGAGTGATTTCTCACCCCACTTCATGTTCTTAATGCATTTATTTTTCTTCAAATTTATTTTAGTTAGTAGGCAGCAAAAATTCTCACTCCAAAGTGAAACTTCTTAGTATGTTTGCTAAACCTTAAGATGCTCTGGGTATGTTTTGACAAAAAAAAATTCAAATAGACCATCACCATCTTTCTTTCTCAAGGTTACCTTGACAAGCAATTATCAAGGAATATACATGGAGAATAGTCAGGAAATTAGTTCTCTAGTTTTCCATTACCAATTCCTGAAGAGAAAATAGCTGCATTCTGTGGAACTGTCTTTCTTTTCTTTTCCATTCTCTTTAGTTTAAAGCATTTATCTTGCATTACCTCAGATATACTAGCAAACTGTTGAAGAAAAAATATAGTTTGCCAAGTTCCCAATATTAAGGCAAAGAAATGAAACACTATTAATGAAATTGAACATTCCTATGAATTCCTACGAATCTCTCTCTCTTTACATGCCCCCTAGGGATAAACTCTCTCCATCCATGCTTACATCTTTAAAATATGTTGCCAAATGAATGAGTGCATTTCTTCCAAAGAGAAATAAAACAGTAAAAGTAATCATTTAAAATAAAAACCAACAAAAATGTTAATAAACAAGAGCCTCCAGAAATTGTAGTTAATGGCCTTCTTTTGTCCTGTGGGGTCCTCTGATCCCAGCCACCCCAGCTGTCCCTCTTGACTTCTCTACCAAGATCTAGAGAGCCCTTGTCCAGAAAAGATTCCTCTTCAGACCTGGAGTTCAGTTTTTTGTCCCTAAAATGAGAGGGCTGACCTGGACCATCCTGAGGATTTTTTTTTAGTAAAATAATATACCATTTCAGAATTATTATTTTTATTTTTAAGTTGGACTTATTTGATGTAGAACAAAAGCAAGAACTGGAAGAAAATTGGTAAGAAAATCCAAGCCAACTTATACCAGAAAAAAAGCTTGTAGACTCAAATTATTCAAATGTCACAGATTAAGAGATATGATTTCTAGAACTTCACTTAGTAGTACACAATTACCTTCTTTTCTAATGCACTTACCGATATTCAGAATGTCTTCAGCTGGAGGCAGACTAATTTCAGATATTTTACTAAAAAATCACTTCTCATAAAAGTACAAAGTGGTTAAAATTCTTTTTTTATTTTAAAGAGAATAAAACAAAAGAGAGATATAAGCAGATCAGAACAATGTAAGCAACACAGCACTTCACAACAAGACAATTGGATATTAACAGTAGCTATCATAATGTCTCTTTCTTTGAAATAGGTGAGCTTGGCTTTGGATACAATAATATGAAACATAACAAAGTGGAATAAAACAATTCAAGAGAATGAAAGTATTGCAAGACATTCTGAACAAAGTAAATGAAGATGATCAATGGTGATTATATTATCTCATTTTCCATATAAAATTTGTTCATACTATCATACATATTAAAATCTACTAAGACACAACATAAGAGAACCAATGGTAATAGAAAAACAAAAGCATGGTAGGACTTCAGAGCAAGAAGATATTAAATTAACAATGGCTGCCATATTGTCGTATCTTCAAAGTAACTATTCATATGATCACATTATTAAGATCAAACAAAACAAAATAAAACCATTCCAAACAATGAATGAAAGCATAAGACATCAAAGCAGTATAATGGTGAACCATGATTTCCATAAAATCTTCTGTACTTTTACCATTTCTTACACTAGGGAGACTATATGGTATTTATATATGTGATTTTGATTTATTTCACTTATGAGTATAGATTCAAGATGCATCCATTTATTTATAAATATCTCAGTGTGATCATTTTTTATAGCTGAGTAGTACACCATTGTATAAAGTACCACATTTTTTTTATCCTTCCCTCACTTGATGGGCACTTAGGTTGTTTCCAAGATCTGGCTATTACAAATTGTGCTGCTATAAACATGGGTGCATGTATATCATTGTGCTAAGATGATTTTAGAACTTCTGGGAATATGCCTAAGAGTGGAATAGCTGGGTCAAATGGGACCTCCAACCCCAGCTTTTGAGGAATATCCAGATTGACCTCCACAGTGGTTGTACCAGTCTACACTCCCACCAACAGTGCAGAAGAGTTCATTTTTCCCCACAGCCTCTCCTGCATTTGTTGTTGGTAGTTTTCTTGATCCTGGCCATTCTTTCTGGAGTGTGATGGAATCTCAGTGTTGTTTTAATTTGCATTTCTCTAATGACCAATGATGATGAACATTTTTTCATGTATTTATTTGTCATTCGTATTTCTTCGTCTGAGAACTGTGTGTTCATCTCGGATGCCCATTTTTGGATTGGGTCTTTGAATTTTGGGGGTCTGATTTTTTTTTAATTCTTCATAAGTTCTAGACAGAAAGCCCTTGTCTGAGGGACAGTTCACTAAGATTTTTTTCCCTGTTTGTAGGTTTTCTTTTCACTCTACTGGAGAGTTCTTTGGACATGCAGAAACTCTTTAATAAGATATGATCCCAGTTATTGACTCTGGCAAGTATTTCCTGTGCAGTTTGGTTCTTGTTCATAAATTCTCTACCACCCCTATGTCTTCAAGATTTTTACCTACTTTGTCTTCCAACAGATTTAGTGTTTCTGTTTTAATGTTTAGATCTTTGATCCATTTGGATTTTAGTTTAGTATATGGTGATAGGCATGGGTCTAATTTTAGTTTTTGGCATATGGATAGCCAATTTTGCCAGCACCATTTATTAAAGAGACTGTCATTCTTCCAGTGAACATGCTTGCCCCATTTATCAAAGATAAGGTGGTTGAGTGTGTTTGTAGTTGTATCTTCTAGTCTATTCCATTGATCTTCAGGTGTGTTTTTATTCTAATGGCATGTTGATTTTATTACAGTAGCTTTGTAGTATAACTTCAAGTCAGGGATTATGATGCTTCCTGCCTTGGCTTTGCAGCTTAGAATTGTCTTTGCTATTTTAGGTCTCTTCTGGTTCCAGATGAGTTTTAGGAGTGCTTTTTCTAGATCTATGGGGCATGTTAGTGGTATTTTAATTGAGATTGCATTGAATGTGTATGACAATTTTGGGAGAATGGCCATTTCACAATATTTATTCTTCCTATCCATGAACAAGGGATGTCTTTCCATTTTTTGAGGTCTTCTTTGATTTCTTTTTTCAGGGTATTATAATTTTCCCTGTACAACTCTTTTACGTCTTTCATTAGATTAATTCCTAAGTATTTCATTTTTTTGGATGCTAGTGTGAAGGGTGTGGCTTCCCTTAATTCTCTCTCGGTGATTTTGTTGTTAGTGTATAAGAATGCTATTGATTTTTGAGTATTGACTTTGTATCCAGCTACATTGCTGAACTTATTTATTATACCTAGGAGACTTTCAATGGAGGCTTGGGGGTCTTCTATGTAGAGTATCATGTCTTCTTCTTTTCATATCTTTACTCCTTTTATTTCTCTATCTTGTCTAATAGCTCTGGCTAGTATTTCCAGTACTATATTGAGTAGGAGTGGTGATAATCGACACCCTTGTCTTGTGCCTGGTTTAAATGTAAAGGCTTTCAGTTTTTGGCAATTTAATGACACTGGCTGTTGGTTTGTCATAGATGACCTTTATCATATTGAGGTAAAGACCATCTATTCCAATTCTCTGTAAGGTGCTTATCATGAATTTGTGTTGGATCTTATCAAAAGCTTTTTCTGCATCTATAGAAATGATCATGTGATTCTTGCCGTGGCCTCTAATGATAAGGTCGATTACATGTATTGATTTATGTATGTTGAACAATCCTTGCATGCCTGGGATGAAACCCTCTTGGACATAGTGTATAATCTTCTTGATGATTTGCTGCATCCTGTTTGCCAGTATTTTATTAAAAATTTTTACATCTACGTTCATTAGGGAGATTGGCCTGTAGTTCTCTTTTTTAGTTGGGTCTTTCTCAGGTTTTGGTACTGGAGTGATATTTGCTTCCAGGAGTGACTTAGGTAGAATTTCTTACCTTTCCATTTCATTGAAGTGTTTGAGGAGTGTCGGCATTAAATCTTCTTCGTATTTTTTGTAGAATTTCACAGTGAATCCGTCTGGGCCTGGGCTCTTCTTTGTTGGTAGGGACTTGATTACATTTTCAATTTAATTCATAGAAATTGGGTTATTCAGCAGTTTTACATCTTCTTGATCCAGCTTTGGTGGTTCGTATTTTTTAGGAATCTGTCCATTTCTTCTGTATTATTGAACCTGTGAGAATAGAGGTTTTCAAAATAGTTGTTGATGATCTTCTATATTTCCACGGGGTCGGTAGTGATTTCTCATTTTTCATTCTGTATTGCATGAATTTGAGTCTTTTCTTTCTTTTTTAAAATTAGTTTGTCTAAGGGCTTGTCAATTTTATTTATTCTTTCAAAGAACCAACTCTTTGATTCATTGATTCTTTGAATTGTTTTCTTAGTCGCTTTTGAATTAATTTCTGTTCTGATCTTTATAATTTCCTCACTTCTTTTGGCTTTGGGCTTGGCTTGTTGTTCTTTTTCTAGATGTTTCAGGTGTAATATTAGGTTGCTTATTGTGTTCATTCTGTTTTCCTAATGTGGGAACTCAGTGAAATAAATTTTCCTCTGAGGACCACTTTCATTGCATCCCACAGGTTCCGGTAAGTTGTTTTTGTGTTTTCATTTGCTTGTAGATATTGTTTAATTTATTCTTTAATTTCCTCTGTGACACAGTGATTGCTCAAGAATGTATTAGTTAATTTCCATGTGTTTGTGGGGTTTTTGCAATTACTTTTAACATTAATTTCCAGTTTCATGGCCCTATGAACCAATAACATGCATGGGATAATTTCAATTGTTTTACATTTACTTATATATGTTCTGTGGGTTAGTATATGGTCTATTTTAGAGAATGTCCCATGTACTGGTGAGAAGAATGTATATTCTGATGTTGTTGGTTGGAGCACTCTGTATACATCTATCATATTCATTTGTTCACAGGTGTAATTCAGTTCTGTTATTTCTTTGCTGATTTTCTGTCTAGTTGATCTATCCTTTTGTGTAAATGGCATGTTAAGGTCCCCTGTTATATTTGTGTTATTGCCTATTTAATTTTTCATTTCTGTTAATACTTGGTTTGTGTAGTTGGGTGCTCTGGAGTTTGGTGCATATATATTTAAGATTGCTATCTCTTCCTTTGCAGTTTTCTCCTAACTAGTATGTAGTGACCTTCTTTATCTCTTTGGACCATTCTTGGTTTGAAGTTCACATGGTCTGAAAACAGGATAGCTACCCCTGCTTTTTTTTGAGTTCCTGTTGCATGGAGTATTGTTTTCTATCCTTTGACTTTGAGTCTATGAGTTTCCTTTTGGATTAGAAGGGTTTCTTGTAGACAGCATATGGCTGGATGTTGTTTCTTGATCCATTCTGCCAGTCTGTTTCTTTTAATTGGTGAATTGAGGCCATTTACATTAATGGTTATAACTCTCATATATTGGTTTATTGTTGACATGTTATCTTTCTGATGTTGTAACTTTGCTTTCCATTCTGTTTAATTTTCTGTCTTCCATAGTGGTTATTTCCTATGTGTATCTAGAATGTCTTTCAGTATTCTTTGTAGGTTTGGTTTGGTGATCATGAAGTTCTTCAGCTATTGTTTGTCATGGAATTATCTTATTTCTCCATCCATTTTGAAGGACAGTTTTTCAGGGTACATCTGTCTGGCTTGGAGCCATTTTCTTTAAGGATCTGAAAAAGTTCACTCCATGCTCTTCTTGACTTCATTGTTTGTATTGAGAAGTCTGCTGTGATTCTGATAGGTTTTCCTTTATAGGTGACCTGTCTTTTCTCTCTAATGGCTTTTAATAATCTGTTCTTATGTTGGAAGTATTAGATATTTATTATTATATGTCTGGGTGTAGTTTTCTTTTGGTTATGGCTATTTGGAGTTCTATATGCCTCACTAATCCACATGTCAGTTTCCATAATCATGTTTGGAAAGTTTTCAGCTATTACCTCTGTAAATAGCATCTTGATATCATTTGTGTTTTCCCTTTCTTTTACTTTTATCCCTATTAATCTTATATTGTTTTTCTTTGCATCATCTTTCAGCTGTTGAATTGTTATTTCCTGATTCCTTGCTATTGTTAGAAGATCTTTCCTTTCCTGTTCATTAGCTGCAATCTTATCTTCAAGGTCTGAGATTCTATCTTCACTTTCATTGAGTCAGTTTTTGCAACTTTCATTAGAGTTTTTGATTTCCTGTATATCTCTTCGAATCTGCTTAATGCATTCTGTTTGTCTCTTAAACTGTTCTTTCAGGGATTCTATCATTTTGCTTTGTTCCTCTAATTTTTTAGCTGTGTCTTTGTTGGATGCAATCAGCATTTCTTTCACTACTTTTATCATTTCTTCTTTTACCTGGGAGAATATTTCTGATTTGAGTTCCCTCATAGCTTCCCGTAGTTGCTTCTTTATTTCAGTTGATATTGTTTCCTGCATTTCAGCTGTATATGTAGTATTTTCTTCTATGTACATGGCTCCTAGGTTTTCTTGGGTTGGGCTGGAGTTTTGAGATTGCAGTTTGGTCTTTTGTTTTATCATTTTCCTATATTTCCATATTTCAATCTGTTTTGCAAAGCTTTCCCTCATGGCATGGCCCAGGCTTGACTCCCCCTTGGGTGAGTCTGGCTCCCCTGGTTGATTGAAGGTCACTGGGTACAATCCACTCAAACCTGAAGAACCTCTGGAGCCCAGCCCAATGAGCCAAGGGGGCAAGGCAGGCACCCAGCCTCCAGGATCGATGACCCCAAACTTTTCTGGAGCTGCCCTGGCAAGCTGGTTCTTGCCTAGCCGGTATTAAAAATTCTTAGGGGTAGGTCGGAGTAGAACATTTGCCTAGCCTTGGGTTCAGTGGTCAGAATTGTAAACAAAAAGCAGACTTAGAAGACAAATGTGGTGTTAATTTATAGCCGCATTTGAATAAGATTGTTTTTCCAAGTTCCTAGCAAGAGATTATTTTCAAAATCACACAGACTTAGGAAGTTACATACTTCTTGATTGTTATATTTAGGTACTATATAATCAGGGATGCATTTTTCATTTTTGTACAGAAACTATTATGACATCTAATGACAAGTTTATGCTTTTTTTCTTTTTCTTTACTTTTTTACTTTTAAAATTTGTGCATCATGTAACTTGAATTCCAGAGTTTAAAAGTAAATGTTCTAGCTGGACATGGTAGTGAATGCCAGTAATCCCAGATCTCTGGAATCCTGAAGCAGGAGGATCATAAGTTTGAGCCGATTCTGGGCAATTTAAGAAAAAGGAGGGGGAGGATAATGTCAAAAGGGATAAATTGAATAAACAATTTTTCTGACACCAAATTTAAGATAATAAAATAATATATCCAATTGAAACAATAGTCAGCTAAATTGTCTTCAGTATTACAGTGCAAAGTTGGCATGATGGCACATGCTTGTAATCCCAGCACTCTGGGAGCCTGAAACAGAGAATCTGAATTTCAAGCCTACCCTGGGCAATTTAGTGAGACCTTGTCTCAAAATAAAAAAAAATTAAAAAATCCTGGGGAAGTAAGTAATTGAGAAGGCCCCCAGTACCAGAGATTGATAATTTTTGTCTTTTTATATAGAAAAAGAATTTGTAAATATTCCTTTAGGGGGTGTTATTAACTAAAAATCACACTTCATAAACTATCATTTTCAGTTGAAATTTTGTCAAACAAAATGAAATAAAACATAGCTTCTCAACTTTTATGTTCTCTGTTATATACATAGACAACATCATTGTCAATTTCTAAAATTATTCTACCAAAGAAAAAATATACAAATTAACGATGAAAAATCATATTTCAGAAATAGTACCAATCTTAAACATGTTACACCATAATGTTATAACTGACAGAGATGTCATTTTCTAAGCTTACATTTATAAATTAATATTTTTTAATTTTTATTAGTACATGTTTGCAGTACATAATGATTACATTCATTGTAGGAAGCTAGTACATGTTCATAACATATTTCAATTCTTTTTTCTGCTCATCTTTCCACTTTCCTTTTATTTTACCAGGATCAGATTCATTTGTTTATCTTATAAGACCTTATAAAGCTAAATATCATATATACAGAAAAGCAGACAAATAGGCCAAAAAAACACATAAGACAATTGTACTAAGTCAGGGTACACTTTTAGATATATTATACATGCTAGATTACAACACCTTTTCTCTATCGCTTTATCATGTCATCTGCCTTTTATTTTGTACTTTATATATTAAGTTTCATATAAGAGAAACCATATGATATTTAACTTGTGTGCCTGAGTTACTTCATTTAACATTTTGGTCTCAAGCTGTATCCATTTTCCCACAAATGACTCGTTTATCCTTCTTATGGCAGAGTAGTACTCCATAGTTTATAAATATTACATTTTAAAAAATCCATTCATCTATTGATGGACATATAGACTGTTTTGAAGATTTAGCTGTTATATATTGGGGATGCATAGATCACGGTGGTATGATGTCTTTAAAACTTTTGGAAAAATACCTTTGTTTTCTTCAGCAATATTTAATAGCGTATATATTTATTTGTGACAAAAATCTTTATTTTTTTAACACTGCTTCAAATTTTCAAATATAGAAAATATTCATGTGGATTATTAAACATATAGTATTTTGTGAAAATCCCCTAAGAAGAAATGAAATTATTACAAAATAATTACTAGGCATGTGACATGTGTGATGATGTTTTATTCAAGTAGGGATAGAATTTTGTCATATGTTTTCTTGACCATCATAAACGTCACAACTGATACTTTTATAACAAGACAACTTAATGAAAGAAAATCACGCCAAATTTGCTTAATCAAAATTTTATGTGAAACAAGATCCTTGAGAAATGAGGACTCAAAGATCCGAGGAAAAAGTCAATTTTTGCGCTTAAGTCCAGTAAAAAATGGATGGCTATGTAGAAATGTGATTGGATAAATGAATAAATCTAATGACTATAGATTGAGGGGGAAAAGCCAGAAAGGACTGTGCAGATTCTTCCTGAGCTCTCTGGGTTGCATTCTGCACCACAGTTTCTACCCCCTCTCCTTGTGTAGGGCAGAACTCCTCTAGAATGAGTATTCTATGACTTATGTTCAGGCAAAATGGGCCAGTGAACTTCTTTTTTCTTTCTTTTATTAGTGAGTTCATGTTCATAGTAAACAATGATGCCATTGATTGGGAGTTGATGCATGCAGAGGTACGTGTGCATATCTTAATTATTTCTTTATCTCTTTCCCCCCCCCAACTCTCTCCTTCCTATCTCGTAGATCCTTTCTCCTGCTATTATTTTAGTTGTGTGTAGTACATAATGATCACTTTCTTTGTAGGAACTTGGTACAAGTACACAACACATCACAATTCCTTTTTACAAAAATCTGTTTAACTACCCTGCTTCCTTCCTTCATCTCTTAATTCCCTTCCCATATGCTACAGATTTATCTTGCTATTTCCTACTATTTATCTTTATTTTACTTTTTATTTATATTTAGGGTTTCTCATATAAGAAAAATCATGAAACATTTAAGTATTGTACCTGATTTATTTCACTTAACATTAAGAGCTCAATCAATATGCATTCATTTTTCTACAAATGACTTAAGTTCATACTTCTTTTTAGCTGAGTTGTAATCCATTGTCCATAAAGAACACATTTTCTTTTTCCATTCATCTGTTGATGGATATGTAGGTTACTTCCAAGATTTAGCTATTTTGAATTATGCTGCTATAAACATGGATATGTATGTGTCATTGTAATGCATTATCTTTAATTCTTCAGGGAAGATAGCTAAAAGGAGAATACCTGTGTCAAATGGAATTTCTACTTGAAGTTCTTTTTTTTGTCTTTTTTGAGACAGGGTCTTGCTATGCAGTTCAGGTTGGCCTTGAGCTCACTTTGTAGCCCAGGTTGGACTCGAACTCACAACAATCCTCCTGCCTCAGCCTCCCGAGTGCTGGGATTACAGGCATGAGCCACCATGCTTGGCTCTACTTTAAGTTCTTTGAGAAAACTTTATAGCGATTTTCATAGTAGTTGTACTAGTTTAAATGCTCACTAACAATGAAGAAGGGTTCCTTTTTCCCTTCAATATCACCAACATGTGGTATTATTTTATTTATTGATGATTGTCATTCTTTCTGGGGTAAGAGTAAATCTTAGTGTTGTTTTAATTGGCATTTCTCAAATGACCAGTGATGTTGAACATTTTTTCATGTATTTATTGGCCATTTGTACTTGTCTGTTTATTTCAGTTGCCCAGTTTCTGAATAGGTCTTTTAATTTGGGGGAGTCTAAGTTTTTGAATTCTTTATTTATTCTAAATATAAGATCTTTGCCCAATAAGTAGTCAGTAAAAATTTCTCTCCCATTCTATAGGTTGACTTTTTACTCTGTTGATTGATTCCTTTGCTGGGCATATGATTTTTAATTTTATAAAATCCCATTTGTTGATTCTTGATATTATTTTTTGCTATTTTTATTATTAATTGTGGTTTTGATTAGAAAGTCCTTCTGTATGCTAATAACTTCAAGTTTTTCCTATTTTCTGATGGGTAGTCTCCTATGCTATGCAGCAGACTAAGCAGTGGAAGGGAATGGTGTGGCATGAATAAGATTTGCATCTTCTGATAGATTTCCCGGGAAGCCTGGGTGAAAAGCTATAGAAGAAGGCAGACCTGAGGGAGTTGAGGGGTCAACTCTTTGGAGACCTGGGAGTGCACACTATTATAAGCCTAGCACTCTGCTTCCTAGTGATTTCCCCTTTGAATTAATCACTAACAAATAGTAATGCCACTGGTGAAACAAGGAGATAACAAAAGACCTGAGCCTCTCCTCCATTGGCAGATGGAGAACATACACAAAAGGACCATGAAATGGGAAGATAATAAAAGATCTGGGGAGAGTGAAACATAGGCCCTCTGTGCTGGAGTGGTAGGACTGAGGTACTGTTTTCTAAGGTTTGAGTATCATTTCCTAACCTAACAAGAGCAGAATCCTGTAAGAGGGTGAGAAAATTTCTCAAGATAATGCTCCTCCATGAAGGGAGGGGATTGTCGGATGTATTTTGTCAAAGGGAGGTCCACAGACCAGATAGATACACAGGAGACCTGGAGGAGGCCAAACCACAGAGAAAATCAGCAAGTCTTCACATAGGCTATTTGAAGTTACAATTAATGGTGCTCCCAAAAGTACTCCTGCTACTTATGCTGAGCTCTATAGGTTCACTTCTATGCCAAACCTTCCTGATTGCAACCTTGTAGATCAATCTCAGCTTGGGACAAAAGTAATCATTTTTATGTATAAAAACCTCTAAACAAAAAAATCTTTTTAATAACCCTTTTTGGGTCCCTTTCTAGGTTCATTTGCTTGGGGGACTACTTGCTTTTGCTTTACAATAAATGTTGCTTTCTGTTCTTGCTGTACAATGAACACTTTTTCTCTATCTTCTGCTGACTCCACACATTGTAATTCCTTCTGGGTTGAAAGAAGAACCCACTAGCTTGATGGTAACACCTGGAATTTGATGCAAGGCACACTGTGATGTTTGTCAGTAGGAACTGGCCCGATTAAGGCCAGAAATTCTGGGATTGCTCGCACAACTAGAAGATGGCTTGTGACTTTTGACACTTTGAAAAACTGTACCTGTATCCAAACATAATACGAATGTGTACTTTTATAACAGGAATCTCTTTGGAATGTGTGTATAAACAGATCCTTCAAGTAGCTTCTCATATGTACAACAACTTTCTTTTCTTTTTCTTTTTTTGTAAATTCAGAGAGCTAAGCCACCAGCTCCTTATTTACAACTACCTGTGTAACAATGCTGTATATAATCTGAACTTTTGCTTGATTGACACCTAGTGCCATGATCAATATGCCACAAGGGAGAGGTCATTTCTGTATTTGTGGATTTAGGGCCAATAGGTCTTTAATTTCAGGAAGTTCAGGACAGTGGTTCACCTGAGCAGAAAAGTCTGATCAGGACCTTGGCCACAAGCCTGAAGGCCTGCAGAGTACACTGTGAAGACAGTGATCACAGTGGATGACATCACAATGGCTTTGCACTAAGAAGTCCAGGCCATCCCTGCACTGAGCTTATTTCTCCTGAGGGTATTTGTGGCTGGAAGGATTTCTTTGTTGTTTTAAACAGTTAAAGTAAACTGGGTTTTTCTTTTTTAAATGCTGAATTTTGGGGAATATTGGCTTGAATCTGTGGAAGCGTTTTCAATAACAGTTTCTTTCCTTTTCAGGTCACAGTATTCTAAGAAAATTGAAGTGCACCACCTTCCCCCACTGTGGGTACAGACTCAGATTTCAGGCCCTGGTTTTGCACTCTCTCTTGGTATGTAACACAATTCTCAGTTGTATTTAGATTTTTACCAAGCCCTTTTGTGCAGTAGGCTCTGTTTCAATGGTCATCCTCTCAGGGAGCTTCCTGTGTTCCTATCTGGGTATGCGCTGTGTTCACATACAACACTCACTAGCTATCACTGTTAAGTATGGTATCTTAGGAAAGCTGCCAGTGTGCTTGGAAAGACCAAGCTATTTGATAAGCTCCACCACCCTGAGTTCAGGTCAGGCTCAAAGCCAGTACGTAACCAGAGTTGAATGCCTTGCCTTTTAGAGGTATGACTTCCTGAAATGCCTTAGTCCAATTTCTTCTGCCACCGAGGAGGTTTGGTAGAAATCATGTGTCCACAAGGCTTCCGGTCACTATCATAGCTCTGTCTTTTAGAGCTCGACAATGAACTGATAAAGTCAGAGTTATTTCAGTGAGCTGAGACCTTTCAAGGCTATCAGAGTGGTCTGATAGGAAGCCTTAGTGTTGAGGAAGAATTTGGGATGATCCTGCGTGTCCTTGGATTACTGAGGAAAGCATCTCCTCTTCTCCTACACTGGACTCTCTGAAGCCTGATGTGACACTTTCCTTGAGATATGGAGTCTGTTGTGTGGCCTTCTTGTTAGGCAGTTTCATTGACACATACCTGAAATCAGTACTGTAAAGGATCAATTCATGAACTCAACTGTCATGTCTTTAAGGGAAGAAAATGACAGCTTTCTAACTCAATTGTGTATTTTTTCCCATAGCATACTCAGGGCAGGCTCAAAGTAGCAGCCTAAGCAGTAACTACTTTCAAAGCTTTGCTTTTTCTTATACTCCTAAAGATCATAGTGTTGGCCCACCGACATTCTCCTGGAAATTAGGCTAGCTGGTTTAGAGTTCAGCCATCACTAGCTCATTGTTCTATGTGGTATGTTTTTTTTTTTTTTTGACTCTGCTCAAAAGCACCTGTGCAGGGGAATGTAAGGGGCCAAGGGTGAGAGGGTGTTAGCATCATAAACTCACTTTGACCTCCTACTTTGAACCAATCATTTTACACCTCTGATATCATAGAGCAGCAAAAGTGATTTTTATTATTACAGACACTTTAATGATGATTATAAATAGGAAGTCATGCCAATTTTAGAAATGGCATAATTTAGACTTGTATAACCTTATAAAATGCCCTGAGATGAGATTGATAATGAAGGTCAAATAAGATATGTTAGTCTTCTGTAGCTGGACTTGAGCAGTTCTCATTCTAAATACTCAGCCTCCTTTGGATCTGTTTTGAGACTGCTTGAGGTAAGGGTGGAATCTGAATATAGCCAAAGAATTTTAATGTTCTCTTTCTTTCTGGCATAGCACTGCCTTTGCACTTGACAGTCAAATGGTGTGATGTGCCATCATATGCATCAATAACACTGCCTTTTACCTTTTCACATTCCCACCTGCAACATTTCATACACATCTTTTGTTAACCATTGAAAATATGCCACCATGCCATTTGTAATTCTGTCATCTGATTTTACTTACTTGACAGTCTCTTGTTGCATGCTGAACAATTCATGCTGTAGTAGAAAAATTCTACTATTAGTTGAGGGGCATCAATTTGAGGAGTCTCATATTCTTGCTTATTTTCATGTTTAGATATAGGAAATAAAGAAGTTGAAATGTTTTAACACTTTTCAAAAATCAATTGATTTTATTGGGCTTGGGTTATAGCTTAGTGGTAAAGCATTTGCCTATAAAATATGAATTGATTTTTTAAAAATAATTTTATGCTTAAAGAAAAATGAGTGGAAAGTCGAGAGATTCCCCATATGTTTCCTGTCCCATTACTAATTTTCTGGAATTAGTGTGTATATTTGTTTTAATAGGTGCATTATCATTAACTGAAGTCTTTAGTTTACATTAAGGTTTACTCTGTGTTATATGTTCTATAGGCTTCAAAAATGCAAAACGAGGGCTGGAGATGTTGCTTGCTAGTAGAGCATTTACTTGTCATGAACAAGACCCAAGGTTCAATCCTCTGCACTGCAGCAAAGCAGAAGAAAAATGCTGTCTATTAATACAGTATCAAAAAAAATATTTTTGTTATCTTAACAAACCACTTGTACTTCCCTTGCCTTCCTCCTTTTCCCTATTCTCCCATTTCCTGGACACTATCTATCTTTTCATTATCTACATAGTTCTTTCTTTTTCAGAGTGTGATATAATTGATAAAATGTTGTATGCAGTCTTCTCAGCTTGGCTGCTTCCACTTAATATGCACATAAGGTTTTTCCATTTCTATTCTTGGCTTAATAGTTCATTTCTTTTAAATATTGAATAATATTCATATATATATATATATATATATATATATATATATATATATGGTTTTTCTACTGTGCACATATTAAAGATGTCTTATTTTAGGTCACATTTCCTAGTTTGTTCCATTTAAATGTATGATATAAAGCATTAAACGTCCGTATTAGTTTCTAAGGTCTGAATTTCAATAGCAAAACAGTCAAAATGTCCACAACAAATGAAGGAAAACTCCTTGGTTCACCTCTTTTTTCATTTTCATTATTTTTTTCTAGGAGTAAAAGTGGGCTCTAGTTGGGGATATATTTTTTTTAAATGTTTTTATTAGTGTGTGTGTGTGCAATACATAATAAATACATTTATTATGAGGAATTGGTGCATATCCATATCACATTCTTTCTATATCCCCTTCTCCTTTCTTCTCTTCCCATTCCTTTGCATTTCCACAAAGTCTACCTCTCTGTTTCCTGTTATTTGTCTTTTACTCTGCTCCTTAAATTGTTTATACTTTGAGTTTCTAACATATGAGAAACCATGCAACATTTAACCTTCTGTGTCTAATTTATTTTCTTAGCAGTATGAACTCAGGAAGAGAGGAGTGGATTTTCCTACAAATTACTCAAATTTATCCCTCTTTCTGGCTAAGTAGTACTCCATTTTGTATATACACAGCATTTTCTTTATTCATTCATCTGTCAGTTGACTTATAGGCTGCTTCCAAGTTTTACCTAGTATGAGTTGTGCTGCTAGAAACAGGAGTATGCATGTATCATTGTTAATATGATGTATTTAACTTCTTTGGGGACATATACAGAAGAGGTTTGGCTGGGTCAAATAGAATCTCTAGTCTTAATGTTTTGAGGAATCTCCATGGAGGACCACCAGGATGGTTCTGCTTGAAAGAAGAGCATTTGTTTTCATTTTGGCTAAACCTGGCCCTAATTCCATGTATTGATATATACAGAGCTGTCTAGAATATTTATTTACCCTATCAATTGGTATTAAGCAATGCAAATGGGTCTAGTCTATTTGGTGGTGTGTAACTTTTAAAGCAATATGAGACAGGTCAGCGATTCCTCATCTACAGTTTCCAACTAGTATACCTGAGCTAGGTAGATTGTGGCTGAGCTGTTGACTGAGACTGAAGCTCCAGAAAGAATCTATGACACCTCAGAACATGAAGGCTAGACATCAAAGCTGATTACTCTTTCTGTATACCTCTCTATGCATGTTTCAGAGCTCACAGCACTCACTTCCTACCATTCTCACAGTCATTTATCATGGAGCCAATCCTCTCTTTATGAATTAATAAAACCCAGGTTTGAAACTGGGTGGAGGTCTTTGTTCTGGTTAGGCATTGTTCTAAGTAGACTTAGGATCTCCTTGGCTCCCCACCACTATACATACATGTTTGTCTCTTTATTCTCTCTGTGTGTTAATCTGGAAGTGGTAGATTGGAATTGCTTTTCTCTCTATTTAACAAGATAAATTTCTACCATAGCACTGAAAATGTTGTGAAACACAATGTATAATTTACTATCATTACCTGCTTTCCATATTACTAAAATTTTGTTTCTTGTTATTTGCTTTTTTATTTCTTTTTCTATGGAAGTTATGGAAGTTTCTAATTGGAAGTTACTGGGATTCCAGTAACTTCCCAGGGATTACAAATATAAACTCCACTGAACAGCAGCAAGGCCCAGAATGGCTCTCTATAAATCCCCACATCGGTTTCTAAAGTAGTTATAGAAGTTTACATTCCAACCAATATAGAAGTGTTCCATTCCCCACAATCTCACCAGCATTTGTTGTTGTGGAAGTCCTTGATGACTGCCATTCTTTCTGGAGTAAGATAGAATCTGGGTATTGTTTTGATTTGCATTTCCCTGATAGTTAAAAATTCTGATATGCCTTTTATGAAACTATGGGTAAATTATACTTCTGTTGTTGAGAAGTTTTTCTTCATTTCAACTGACTTGTGGGCAGATTTCTTCATGCCTACTACTCTCACCACAAGCGCTTAGCCCCACAACCACATGGATGCTTAATTTTTATGAAATAGTCATGACTCACAATTTAGGGTATAAAAATGCTTTATTTTATATTCAAAATCATTTAAAAATTTTCAAAAACTGTATACTTAAATGTACATTTCTTTTGAAGGCAAATGGAGAATTCCAACTCGAAGCGTCGTAGACATAGAAAAAGAAATAAAAAACCAAAGAACAAGAAACAAAATTCTAGCAATGTGGAAAGCAGGTAATGATGGTAACTTATACTTTGTGTTTCACAACATTTTCAGTGCTATGGTAGAAATTTACCTTGTTAAATAGAAAGAAAAATAAAACTAAAAGAAGATTTTTTGGTAAACTTACATTCTAGTTTAAATAACTACATAGATCTTATTTTCTAAGACAATAAACAATTTTCATGTATGGAAAAGATCCAGGCATTATTTTCTTAAATTGTACTGTTTAAATTGTACTTAATGTTTTGTGACAATAAACCACATAAAAATGCTTTTGAGAAAAACATGTGATGATGTCACCAAGTATGTTCAAAATGCTTTTTTTCTAAACTGGGAATTTAACCCAAGGCCCCTGGATTAAGTTATATCTGTAGCACTGTATTCTTTTTTTTAAATTTTGAGTCTCACTCATTGGCTAAATTAACCTGGGTGGTGTTGAACTTTCTACTCTCCTACCTCAGCCTCCAATAGTGCTGGAATTATAAGCATTTACCAACACATTCAGCTAATATTTCATTTTCAGAAAGAAAATCCAGGGCTGGGTACATATCTCAGTCATAAAATGCTTGCTGGTCATTTGTAAGGCCTTCAATTCAATCCTGAACAAAGCAATAATAAATAATTAGTTTGATAAACTAATGACATTGATAAATTAATAAACAGTATATAACCTCTAAAAACCTCACAAACATCTGTTTTTGTGTATTCTGGGCTGCACATTTTATGTCAAGCACTTAAACTTTTGATTATTTGCATTTCAGTAGTATGAGCCCTCAGACGATGCATCAATTTCAGGAGCTGTTCGAACACATGCACCATCAAATTGACACCCATCCCCACCTCTATCTCTAAAACTATGAACCCTCCCCAGAATATCTTCTCTTCTTTCTCCAACTGCTTTACCTTCACTAAGTGGTAAACATCACCACTATCACCACTTTTGTTTGGGGAGCCTCTGCTTCTTCCATCACCTTTCTTAGAGGACCTCCTTTTTAGGCTCACCACCTGCTCAGTCATGTAAAATGAAGAAGAAATAAAGCAATAAATGTGAAGGCCATATTCTGACTATTTTAATGATATTATTAATGGAAACCAGAGCCTTTCTGCTGAGCTATAGCCCCATTCCATTTGCTTTTTTTTTTTTTTGAGACAGGGTCTCATTAAGTTGATAAATTGTTCCAGTTGGGCCTTAACTTGGGATCCTCCCACCTCAGCTGCCAAGAATGCCTGGATTATAGGCATTTGCCACCATGCCCTGCTCATATGTTGATTCTTCAACAGCATGAGTTCAATGGTAAGACTTTCATTTTTGTATCTACCGGTCATTGTTGATTATTAAAGTATGAAGATTATGTACATATATAACTATTATATAATGTTAGAGAATACAACTGATAATTTTTCTTTGTGAGCTTGCTATTTTATGTTTTGTGAATAATTTTCAGTAATGGAAAGTCTGTAAAAATATTAAATATATGAAAAAGGCAAAGACAAATCAAGAAAGTGGGGAAAATATAATTGTATTAGTTTCTAGGGCTCGCATAACAAATTTTTACAAACTAGTGTGGATCTGAGAAATAGAAACCTATTTTTCAGCTGGATATGGTGATATACTCTTGTAATCCCAGCACTGTAGGAGACAGAGCCAGGAGGTTTCCAAGTTCAGCATGGGAAACTTGGTAATTTAACAAGACCATATCTCAAGTGAAAAATAAAAAATAAAAAATATAGATGAGAATATAGCATAATTTTAAGGCTCTGGCTTTAATCACCAGCAGTGAATATATATACTACAATTTTGGAGTTCTCGTGTCATATGTTGGCATAACGACACTTCCCTCTAGAGTTTCTAGAACAAAACCTGTTCCTTTGTGGAGCACAATCAGGGACTTAATGGGGGGGGGACTAACACAGAGCTGTATCCTCAGTCATTTTTATTTCAATTTGAGGCCAGGTCTTGCTCAACTGCCCAGGTAGAACTTCATTTTGTCATCCTTCTGCTTCAGCTTTCCTCAATGTTGGAAACATAGGTTGCACCACCATGCCTGGAGAATCCATACCTTTTCTCTTTCTGTTGGTATCCCTTGGTTTGTGGTGGCATTATGTTTTGCTCAAAATTTTCATGATCTTCCCTTCTGTACACTTCCCTGCTTTTCTGTCTTGTAAGGATACATGTAACTACATTTAGGATCTACCCAGATAATACAGGGCAAGACTGTTATGGGGCTGTGGCATAGCTTAGTGCTAGAGTGCTCACCTAGCAAGTGCAAGGTCCTAGGTTGCACCCATAGTATGGAAAAAATAATCCTTAATATAGTCACATCTTTTGCTGTGAGAGACAATATTTGAAAGTTCTTCAGATTAGGGTTGGGGTATATCTTTCTGCAGTATACTAATCATCAAACTATAATACTAGAGGAATTACTTTGCCAAACTGAACGCAAATTTTAGTTTTAATCATCACTAAGTACTATAATTTTTCTTGCTATAAATATAAATATTTATTATTGAGACTTGATTGGTAGCTTTTGTTCTTAGGGGATTATATTTTAATTGAACTTTAAACCTTCAAATAGTATGAAATAGATGGTGAGGTTTAATGATAGTCATAACCTGGTCACTTTTATTACGGTATATTAAAGTGGCTTTTTTCTGAATACTATTTTTTTAATTTAAAGAGAAACAAAAGCATGTAAAGGGTAGAGATAATACAGAATTTCAAAAAAAGGATAAACAATAGGAAATCACTAGTTGATAAATTACATACTGTCCTCTTAGAAATAGTTGTTCAAGTTACAAAATTAAAGCATACATAGTAGATATTCAAACAGTGAGAGTGTAAACATCTATGAATGCATGAATCTCTACATGTATTTCTATCCTTTCCGTGCTAGAGGGAAAAAGAAAACATGGAAAGACAAAACAAAACAAATTCCTATAAAAACATGAAACCATGAAGTCTTATAAAATCACAGTACAAGGTGATCTACAAGGATTACCATGTTGTTTCTTATTATCTTCAATAGAATTGTCTATATCATCAGGCATAATTGAATATAGCAGTATAATTGAATATAGCAGTACATAACAATATTAGTGAAAATAAAACATTGTAGACAGTATAAAACTTCAAAGGCAGGTAGTGGATATTCTAGTGATTCTTGTCATCTTAAGTGCAGTTGCCTATACGCTCAGATTTGATACTATCAATCATAACAGCTTTGAATAAAATCCATCACTACAAAACAGTGATCTAACAAACCAGATTAGATTATGATCACTCATGGTAAAACAGTGTAGGCTTTACAGAGTTTTACATTAAATTAATAGGAAATTAAGGATGATTACCTTACTATATCCTGTTATTTTTGGGATTACTGTCTGTGCCCTCAAATCTAGTACAGAAGGAATGACTGGAACAGAATATAATACATCTAAGCAGAGTAGTGTGAGTAATTAGGCCTTTAAATCCTGGTGCACTGTTAAAAATATAGTGTATCAAAGACATCTATGTTAGAGATTCTAGCCATCCTTCTCTGCCTCATTTCTGCTATGCTATTTTTCTGCCTTTGTTTGTCTAGTTTTCTCTTTCATTCTACTGCCTACCACACTCATTAAGACCTTTCTGCCACTGTTCCTAAAATCCTGGTATTTTTTTTCTCTCTCTACAGAATGTCCTTCAGTATTCTTTGTAGAGTTGGATTGGTGGTCACAAATCCCCCAGTTCCTCTTTGTCATGGAAGCATCTTGTTTCTCCATTAATTTCTAGCAACAGCTTTGCAGGGTACATCAATCTGGGCTGGAGATTATTTTCTTTCAGGGCTTGGAATATTTCACTCCAAGCTCTTCTTGATCTGATGTTCTGTGGCAAGAAGTCTGCTGTGATCTTGATGGGCTTACCTTTATAGGTAATTTGTTTCTTTTCTCTGATGATTTTGATATTCTGTTTTTACATGGAATTTCTGGTATCTTGATTATTATATGTCTGGGTGTAGCTCTTTTTTGGTTGTAGGTGACTGGAATTCGGTATGCCTCACATAACCCAATGTCATTTTCTTTTCCCATGCTTGGGAAATTTTCCTTAATTATTTCCTTGAATAGCCTTTGTAATTTGCCTGTATGTATTCCTGCTTCTTTGTTCACATTTCTCATTCTTCAATTGTAGATTCTCTTGTCATCTTCTAGCCTTTGTATTGTTACTGCCTGTTTCATTGTTTAATAGAACTTTCCTTTCATGATCACACATTGCAAACTTGTCTTCAAGTTTTGATAGTCTATCCTTAGTTTCTTTTAAGGAGTTTTGCCAGCTTTCAATGGAGTTTATAATTTCCTGGTAGTCTCTTTGAATGTGCTTCACGTATTCTATATTTACTTTATGTTCTTTATTGAATGTTTCTCTCCTTTTTTTGTGTTCCTCTCTTCTTCCATCTGTATCTTCCTGAGAGATGCTTCCTGAGAGAATTTCTTTTATTACTCTACTCATATCTTGCTTTACCTGATTTAATATTTCAGTTTTGAGTTTGTGTACAAAGTCCTGAAGATATCTCTTAATGTCCATTGAAGCCATGTCTGATGTTGCGTGTTTGCCACCCTCAGTCTCCCTTGTTTTTCTCTTCCCTGGATCAGTGCTCTCAGGGTTTTTGGCTGGGGGCCTTCTCTTGCCTCTCTCTCCTGTCATGGTCCCTGCTTCCTCCACACAGGTGTACAATGCAGGTCCCAGTCCCTTTCCCTGTTGGTCATGGTTCCTCTGAAGCATACTGGCAAGGGACCTATGCCCTCTCCTGCCTGCCCTTCCTCATTGGGCCAGCCAAATTTTAGGGGCCTTCACCCGGTTAGTGCATACTAGGTGCAGGGAATCAATTTGGGATGGCTTACTGGGTCCCAGCCAGGGGTGTGGCCCAGTCCAAGCAAATCCCACGAATCTGCTCTGAGGAGGGAGCAACCAACTGAAGTCACTGTCACTCCCAGTTCAGGCTCTTCCTGCCTGATTCCAACATCTCACCCATTTGGTCGTACCCTTCCTATGTGTGTGGGGGGTCTTATTCCCAGCACTGACCATGGATTAATGAAGGTCCCTTCACTGGCTCTGCTCTCCATTGGGCTCACCAACTACTGACTTCAGTGCTGCTGTGATTCCTGTGAGTGGCGACGGGAATGAGTTTGGACGACTCTGCTGGCTGGCATGGATTAAAGCTGGCCCAAATTCAGGCCGGTGCAAACTTGGCAGGTTGCAGTGAAAATGCTGTGTCCCATAATTTTTAGCTGTTCCAGTTGTAGTCCCAAAGTGTTTGACTAGCCTTTTTATGTTTTAATTTCTTCCTGTGTCAAGAGGATCCATCTCCCTCTGTCTGGATCTCTCTAGAATGTTTTATTCTAGCATCTGAGTAGATTCTCCCAGGAGGCATTGTATTTTGTTGCTCACTGATTGGTCATCATGACTTCTTCTCTCTGAATACTGGTTTGATTGATCATGAAACAGTAGTTGTTCTTTTCAAGTATTGAATGATTTTTATACCACAACAACTTGCAACTACAGTATAATGTTTATTATGGTAATATATATATAAATATATAAAAATATAACAAAGTTTATCATTTTAATGCTATAATTCAGTGACGTTAATTATTTTGAGTGTTGTGCAGCTATCACAGCTGGTTATTTCCAGAATTTGTTCATCATCTAGGTAAAACTTCCTATCTTTAAATAGTAACTTCCTATTCCTTCCAACGCTGAAACTCTGAAAACCACTGTTCTCCTTTCCATCTCTAACAATCTGCCTTCTCTTGATACCTTAAACAAGTAGAATCATATAACATTGTTTTGTTTTAGTGGTACTGGCCATCAATCCCAGGTACTTCACACTGAACTGTGTCTCCAAATCTTTTAATTTTTTTTTTTTATTTTGAGACACTAAGTTTCCCAGGCTATATTTGAACTTGTGATCCTGATTCCTTAACCTTTCAGAGTACTGGTATTATATGGGTGTGTGCCACCAAACTGGGTCATAATATTTATCTTTTTGTGTTTGGTTTATTTGACTTGGTTGATATAGTCCCATGGTAAGGTGCTAAATGTCAGGATATCTTTTGCCTGCAGGCAAGCATGCTAACAAAGCAATATGAGAGTCACTTTCTTGAGTGCAGAGTTAATCAAAAAGCAGTTATCTAATTCAACTCAGTTTTTAAAAAGCCACATGGAACTTCTAAACTTCTAAATCAATAATGTGGGACCTCAAGTAATTATCTGTATATAAAGCCAGAAAGATTAGGAATTCACTTAGGGTCAGTAAGATTCCAAGTAGTTACTTCATGGCCCATATCTGAATGCAAATGTGCCAACAAAAGGTAGCTGAGACCTGCCAAAGATTCAAGCATGGGTCATAAGATAATAATCCTCCAAGGCAAGGTGACATAGTCCTCTGAAAATTCCTGTGGCCATTTGCCTGCATATGTGGCCTGTGAATATGTGAGAACAGAAGATCATGAATGCTGCCAGTGATGGTACAAACAAACTTGCAGATAGGGAGTTGACTGTATATAAAAAGTTCTAAATGAAAGAGACAGCAAGGAAAGGTATGAAAGGCGATGCAAAAGCCTATCTAGGGCAAATAATAAATGACAGGTGATTATGAGATCTAGTCTGTTGTCGTGGCCGTGCTATCATCCTGCTAATGGCGAAGCAGGCTCAGCTGACAGAGGAATGAAAAGAATTGTGAGGGTGTCTATGGTAGATGGATCAACGGGTCACAATTCTTCACTCCCTTACTGCATCTACACACTGTCATATGACTTTGAAATTTATCTCAGAAGGACTGAAGTATATTATCTGATTTTTTTTTGGTACCTGTATCAAACTCAGGACTTTGCACTTGCCAGGCAGGTGCTGTGCCACCGAATCATGTCCTAGGCCTATATTTTTAATGTTAAGGTTCAAAATGGTGGGCATTGGTCAAAGGCATATGGTCTGATGTGACAGCTTGTCAATTCTGAGCCTCAGACTTATGAGCCATAGTTTTTCTATTTGTTCTCTGTTCCTCTGCCATTTTCAGGGCTTGCTTGGTTTACTGATTAAACCCTCACTGGGGATAAACCCAGGTCTCATACATGTTAGGCTGGTGCTCAACCCTAAGTTACACCCCCCAGACATTATTTATTTTGAAAGAGGGTTGATAAATTACTGTGGGTGGCCTAAAATGTGTGAGCCTCCTGCCTCAGTTTCTTGAATAGCTGAGATTATAGGCAGCACCCAAGGGCTCAGTTTGATTTTACTTGTTTTGTCTTTTGACAGTGTTGAATATCAAATCCAGGGCCTTCTACATGGTAGATGAGCACTCTGCTACTGAGCTGATCTTCAGCTGGTGTTATTTTTGATCATTATCTGTTTATACAGTGAGCATTTAAGTAAGTCGTGGTGGCACACACCTGCAATCCAAGCAGTTGACAGGCTGACGCAGGAGGATCAGCCTGACTTCTAGGCCAGCCTGCACTACTGAGGGAGTTCAAGGCCAGCCTGAACTACAGAGCTACACTGTGTCTCTAATGACAGCAACAACAATGATAACAACAAATACAGTGCACATTTAGATATTTATGGATTATTTTATTTCCTGTTCAATACCATACTTGATCATATTTATGGCCTAATTTTAGTCATTTATTTTAATTATTCCTGGTTAGAATTCTTTTTCTTTTTATTAGTACATGTTTGCAGTGCATAATGATTACATTCATCGTGGGAGTTGGTATACGTGTATAACACATCTTAGTTCTTTTTTCTTCCCATTCTCTCTCCCTTCTCTCTTCCCTTCCTCCATCTTGTCGTCTCCTTTACATTTGCAAAAGATCTATCTCCCTGTTTCCTATTATTTTTTGTTTATTTTATTTTATTATTTATTTATTTATTTATTTGGTACCAGGGATTGAACTCACAACCTTGCATTTGCCAAGCAGGCACTTATGCCACAGAGCTAAACCCCCGATCCCTGTTTCCTATTATTTATCTCTTAATTTGCCCATTAATTTATCTATAGTTTAGTTCTCTCATATAAGAAAAATCATGAGATATTTAAGCTTGTGTCTGATTTATTTCACTTACCATTATGGTCTCGATATACATCCATTGTTCTACAAATGACTCAAGCTTATCCTTCTTTATGACAGAGTAGTACTCCATTATGTATAGATACCACACTTCATCCATTCAGCTGTTGATAGATATATAGACTGTTTCCAAGATTTAGCTATTATGACTTGTCCTGCTATAAATATGATTGTATGCATGTATCACTGCAGCATGATGTCTTTAACTCTTTGGGGAAGATACCTGGAAGAGGAATAGCTAATTCAAATGCAATTTCTACTTTTAGTGTTTGAGAGATCTGCACACTGATTTCCATAGTAGCTAAACTAGTTTACATTTCCACCAATAGTGTAGAAATTTGTCCCCCACCCATATCTTCTCCAGCATTTGCTATTGGTTGATTTCTTGTTATTAGCCATTCTTTCCAGAGTAAGTTGGAATCTCCATGCTGTTTTAATTTGCATTCATGTAATGACAAGAGAAGCACTTTTTTGGTATGTGTTGGCCTTTTGTACTTCTTAGAAGTATTCATTTCAATTATCCATTTTTGATTGGTCTTCTATTTTGTGAGGTTTGATTGTTTTTAGTTCTTAGTATATTCTGAATATTGGTCCTCTGAAGAATAGCTGACAAAATTATTTTCCCACTCTCTATGTTGTCTCTCTACTCTGTTGGGTGTTCTGTGCTGTGCAGGTTTTTAATTTGGTATGATTTCATTTGTTGACTCTTGATGTTATTTCTTGTGCAATAAAGATTCTGTTCAAAACATTCTTACCTGTGCCTATGTCTTCAAAAATTTACCTATTTTTATCTTCCAGCAGGCTAAGTTATTCTGTTTTAACATTTAGATCTTAATACATTTTGATTTTAGTTTAGTACATGGTAAGATATATAGGTCTAGGTTTCATTTTCTATATGTGATTAGCCAGTTTTCCCAGAACAAATTGTTAAAGTCTATCTTTCCTCTTGTGTGTGTTTTTGATCCCTTTTTCAAAGAAAAGGTGGCTGATTGTGCATGGCAACTCTTGGAGATGGATTAAATATCTTTTAAATAAAGGATGTACATGAGTCTTTGGTTGACCAGGGATGGAATGGTATGGTTTGTGTCAAGATGGCCCCCCAAGCCTCATGCAGTCATGGAGGCAGCTGAATCTAAGATTTGTGATTGGTTTGTTGTCTAGCAATAGGGTTGGCAGTGTGAGTTGTGCCTTGATAAGCTTTCCTTTATAGGCGATCTGTTTCTTTTTTTAGAAGCTTTTAATAATCTGTTCTTATGCTAAATTTCTGGGATCTTGATTATTATATGTCGAGGTATAGATTTGTTTTGGTTATGTCTAGTTAGAGTCTATATGCATTGCTTATATGCATGTCAGGTTCTTTTCCATTTTGGGGAAATTTTGTTATTATGTCTGTAAATAGTCTTTTTTATGTCATTTGTGTTTTCACCTTTTGTGTTGACACCTATCAGCCTTAAATTATTGCTTTTTGCATTATCTTGCAGTTGTTGAATTATTTTCTGATTTCTTTTAAAAGATCTTTCTTTTGATGATCACTAGCTGCAATCATGTGTTCAAACTCTGAGAGTCTGTCTTAAATTTCATTTATCTGGTTTTGCCAGTTTTCAGTGGAAATTTTGATTTCCTGAATATCTCCTTGCATCTGATTCAAAATGCAAAATACTTGCATCTGGAAATTACTAAAATCAGTATAACAGTATAGAAAACCTTATCATTCAATCATCTGCAGAGTTGGAAAGTGGTGAGTTAAAAATAAAGGGACTAATGTACAAATGACCAACAAGTATATGAACAGATGTTTGATATCACTAATAAGAGAATTGCAAATAAAAACTACAGTATTACTTCACAATCAGTAGGATGATTATTGTTTTTTAAAAATAATAAGTGTTGGCATAGGTATGGAAAAATTGGAATATTGGTACACTGTTGGTGGGATAGTAAAATGGTTTACATGTAATATCTGTCTCACTTATTCTAGCTGTTTTCCATATTGTTCATTCAAGGTTTCTATCTTTTCTAAGCTCCCCTATTTTTTTAATCTATGTCTTTTTTGTATATACTCACCAATTCTTTCATTATGTTTATCATGTCTGTTTTTACCTTGGCAATTATTTCTGATCTGATTTCCTTTACACCTTCCTGGAGTTGTTTATGTTCCTTGCTATCATTTCAGAGATTTCAGGTGTGTGATTTTCAAATTCACCTATGTTTGTGTCCTGTACTTGATCTGGATGGACTAGAAGTTTGAGATTGGATTTTGCTCTTTTGTTTTGGCATTTTCCTGTGCTTCTCTGAGTCATCTAGATTCCATATCCTGGTTGCTTCCTGTTCTGGTGGGCTGTCTGGCAGTAGGCCTCACTGAATGTTGCTGTTGTTTCTGGGTCACTGGGCATAGACAGCTGGTCCCTGAGGGCCTCACTGAGGTTGGATGACTGCCGGTTGCTGGGCACAGGTTGTCAGTCGCTGTGGGCTACAGAGATGGTTCTCAGGTGTGCATAAGTTGTTGGTTGCAGAATCCCAGTCCTAGGAGGCCTCACTGAGGGCTCCAAGATAACTGTGAGTCACTGGGCACAGGTTCCCAGTCCCTGCAAGCCTCAGATATCATTCTCAAGTGTGGACACAGCTTCTCAGTCCCTGCAAACCTCACTAATTGTTCCTGGGTGTGCATGGGTGCCTGGGTGCAGCTTTGCAGTCCTTCCAGGACTGGAGGGTTTCTGGATGAGTGTGGGTCACTGAGATCAGACTCCCAGTTCCCATGGGCCTCACTGTGGGTTCTTGGATGACGGTGGATCACTGGGTGCAGACTCCTGGTCCCTGTGTGCCTCAGAGATGGTGCCCAGGTGTGAACAGGCCACTGGGAAAAGCTTCTCAGTCACCAGGAGCCTCACAGAGGGTTCATGGATGACGGACAGTTGCTGGAAGAAGAATCCCAATCCCCATGGGCTTCAGATTGTGTCCAGATGTGGGCAGGCTGCTCAGTACAGCTTCGCTGTTTTTTTGTTTTGTTTTGTTTTGTTTTGTCTTTTTGAGACAGGGTCTCTCTATGCAGTTCACGCTGGCTTTGAGCTTGCTTTGTAGCCTAGGCTTGTCTTGAACTCGCAACAATCCTCCTGCCTCAGCCTCCCACGTGCTGGGATTACAGGCATGAGCCACCACACCTGGCTCATCTTCCCTGTTCTTTCCTTTGAGTAGTTTCTCACCCTTTCACAATATCTACTGGAGATTTTGGATCTTATTTACTCTTTCAATTTTTTATCCTAGGGAGACAATATGGTTTTTACACATGTGTGTCTGATTTATTTGACTCATGAGATGGGAGGCAGTCAGAGCCCAAATCTGTACTGGATGTGGGACACAGTGTGAGGATTGACTCCAGATTTCTTTAAGGACAACTCTTATACAGAAAAATATAGAACTTTAGAGGGATCCTCTTGCTTCTGAACCCTCCCCATGTAATTCAGTTCAAAGCACTTTAGGATAGCATTTTCTGAGCCTGAATGCTAGGTACCATGTCATATATTTTCTTACATTAAAGATGGTTTACTTGTAAGGCATTTCTATGAGATACAATAAACATTTTAAAGTTTAAACAATATAACATTTAAAGGCATGCAAAATATTTGCATCTGGAAATTACTGAAATCAGTATAACAGTATATAAAACCTTATCATTCAATCATCTACAGAGTTGGAAGATGGTGAGTTAAAAATAAAGGGACTAATGTACCAATGACCAATATATGAACAGATATTTGATATTTGTATATGAACAGAGGTTTGATATCACTAGTAAGAGAATTGATATCAGTATCAATAAGAGTATTTGATATCAGTATATGAACAGATGTTTGATATCACTAATAAGATAATTGCGAACCAAAAACTACAGTATTACTTCACAATCAGTAGGATTTTTATTGTTTTTTAAAAATAATGTGTTGGCATAGGTATGGAAAAATTGGAATATTGGTACACTGTTGGTGGGATTTTAAAATGGTTTACACATAATATAATGTTTTTTCTTGGGGAGGAGGTAGTACTTGAGATTGAACCAAGAGCCTTCACACTGAGTTACAGTCCAGTCCTTTTAAATTTTTTTAAATTTTGAGACAGAGTCTCAATTACCAAGATGGTTCACACTTGTGATCTGCCTTCCTCATCCTTCCAAAATGTTTTTATCACAGCTCTCCAACATCAAACCTGACTCCAAGCAAGTTTTGAATAAAAATATTTTTGCACAAATAGTATAGATAGAAAAAATATAAAAACTGTTTATAGTGATCTTAGAATATTTGATCATTTTTCTTTTCTATCTTTGTGTTTTCTAGATGGCATGCAAAATATAAATGAAGTTGATAATGTAACTTATAGTTTCAAAATAAGTTCTTTTTAAACAGGAGGAAGTAAAGACTTCTCATAAATATTGTTGGGATATATATTTAGTTTCTCAGAGATCACATAATTGCTAACCAAACAATATATTGCACTTAACTTTAAAAATATACAACTAAGAATATTGATATAACTTAGTAGTAAAATGCTTACCTAGCATGTACAAGGCTCTGGGTTCTGTGCACAGCACCATAAGTAAATAAATATATAACCTAGTAGTAGGCAATATTTTATTATTAAAACATTCTATTAAAACTGTATAACTGAATTCTTAAAGAATTTAGCCTTCAAATTAAGATAGCTTATTTTTGCACTTTGCAAGAAAAAAATCTGCTTAAGAAATGATAACTCTGTGCTATGTAAATTATACTTAAATTTTACTCAACTATCGTAGTCCTTAATCTCCCTTCAAGGTATGAACAATCTTCTATTTTGCTAGCATCATTCTAGGTGGCAATGATGACATATTTGTTCCTTTATTATAGTGCTCACTTATAGTTTTAAAAATCTGAGAAACTGAGAAGGATCTCTTAAGTTATGTGTCTGATATGACTGAGAATAGAAGTTAATGTTGGCTTTTCCTGTAATGTCAGAGTTACAAGCAACCTGAGAGATCAATGAATATAACTCATTAAAAAGTCTGTAATGTATTTTTACTTGAATATTTCCACCACTATTCAAGGCAACTTGTTTCACTGTTGAAGTGCTAGTTATCAGAAAGTTTGTCTTTATGTAGTGCAGGAATCTGTTTTCCTGTAACTTCATTTACTTGGGCTAGTGCTGCCATCTCCTGCTAAAGTGAGTAATAAATTTGCTCCCTGTACCACCAGATTACTTGAACATAGTTGTATCAGTTCCCTGAGATTTCTGTTCTAAAGACTAAATATGCATAATTTCTTCAACTAGTATCTCATATAACATAATTTAAATCTCTTTCCAAACCTAGCTGATTTTCCCTGGCTTCAACCAAGTTCATCAGTTAACATGATGCACACAAATGAAGCAAAAATCTGTGTATTATCTGCTTAACAAAAAATATTTGTTTTATTTATTTAAGAAAAGAAAGACACAGAAAAGAAAAATAAAAAGTAAAGGATATAAACAACAACAACAAACCTAAAACAATAACAGTAGAGGTTTTCAATACAAGATGACAGGAATTTAACAGTGGTTGTCATATTGTATATTGTTGCCTTCAAAAGGGATGCTTAGATTACCAGATATAGACTTACATATTTACAATTTTACATAATTGATATAATCATAAGAGTATTAACTATTCTTTTCCAAGAACTAATAGAATTAGTAGTACAGTCATCTTAGCTATCTTATGTATATATATATACAAATTTACGTCTTTTCCTTTTCCCGTTCTTCTTTCCTCCTTTCCCTTATCCCAGTTACTTTCCCACTTTAAACAATTTCTTAACCTTACACAATATTTATTGTGGATTTTTGGGTCATATTTGCTCTTTCAGTTTCTTATACTAGGGAGACAATATGGTATTTACATATGTGAGTTTGATTTATTTCACTTATGAGTGTGGTCTCAAGTCGTGTCCATATACTTATAAAAACCTAAATGCAATCTTTCTTTATAGGTGAATAGTGCTCCATTGTATATACCACATCTTTTTTATCCATTCCTCAATTGATGGGTATGTTAGTTGTTTCCAAGATGTGGCTATTACAAATTGTGCTGAAATAAACATGGGTGCATATACATCACTGTGCTATGATATTTTCAGTTCTTCTGGGAACATACCCAGAAGTGGGATAGCTGGGTCAAATGGAACCTCTAATCTTAGCTTTTTGAGGAACTGCCACCCTGGCTTTCCACAGTGGCTGCACCAGTCTACACAGTGGCTGCACCAGTCTAGTTAAGTTAACTAGTGGTTAACTTAACACCATCAGAATTAAATCACTGTGCTGCTGAGTGTAGATATTTCACCTGAGAAAAGTTGCCAGCATATATAGAGATATAGAGAAGTAGAAGAAAGGCATCGAGGCATTGTGGGTTCTCCTACATGTTACTGTTTGAGCCATTGGTTCTCCTGGAGAAGCTCTGGTGCTTACATCGAGCATTGCTTCCTGGATCCTAAGGGGAAGACGTGTGCTGCTTAATCTCCAGGAAGAACTTGTCACGCTGGCTTTCTGGCATGTACTCTACTGTGCTTGTTGGAGGAGGAGCTCAGGGCCTCCGTGTCGCTGAGGATGGCTGTGATGGTTTTCAGGACAGACCTGGTCTTTGTTGTGAGTGTGACTTCTTGGCTCCAGTGTAGAACCCTCAACCTACCAGCACAGCTCCTTCACCTTGCTGTCATAGACTTCCTAGCTTCCACTGCTGACCTTTGGGACTTCCCAGCATGGATCTATAAAAGAGAGTGGCGTGAGTCCTTCCTGTGGGCTCTAGACCTGCAGTTGGACTCATGGGAGGCATTGTCATGAGCTCTGGGTCTTCATCTGGACTCATGTGGGACATTGCTGTGGCATTCAGGCCCTTGGCTAAATATTCTATGTCTTTAGTGTTGTGAACAGATTTCCTGCATTTTCTTGTGTTAACTCTGGGTGACCATCAGAAATAATATAAATTCCATGTCCTGATTTTAATTGTTCTCCTCACAACCCATGACTACAACAGACATTTTCTCAATTCATGGATTTTCTTTCCACTCTGTTGGAGATTTCTTTTGACACACAAAACTTTTTCCATAAACAAGAGCCCAGTTGTTGGTTCTAGGAAGTATTAGCCATGCAGTTTGATTTTTGTTCCTGAACTCTCTGCCTATCCCTACATCATCAAGATTTCTACCTACCTTGCCTTCCAATAGATTTTGTGCTTTTCTTTTAATATTTAGATCTTTGATCCATTTTGACTTCAGTTTACTGCATGGTGATAGACATTGGTCTAGCTTTAGTTTTCAGCATATGGGAAGTCAGTTATTCCATCACCAACTTATTAAAGAGGCTATCTTTCTTCCACTGAACATGTTTGGCCCCTTGTCAAAGCTAAAGTGGCAGAGTGTGTTTGTAGTTGTGTCTGTATCTTGTAATCTATTCAATTGATTTTCAGGTGTTTTTTTATTCCAATACCATGCTGATTTTATCACAGTAGCTTTGCAGTGTAATTTCAGGTCAGTGTTAATTATGCTTCCAGCCTTGCCTTTGTTGCTCAGAAATCCCTTTGCAATTCTAGGCCTCTTCTGTTTCCAGATGAATTTTAGGATTGATTTCTCTAGATCAATCAAATGGTATTTTGACTGGAACTGCATTAAATCTGTATAACAATTTTGGGAAAATAGCCATTTTCACAATGTTTGTTCTTCCTATTGATGAACAGGGAATATCTTTGCATTTTTTGAAATCCTCTTTGATATGTTTTTTCAGAGTAACATCATTTTCAATGTATAGATCTTTTACTTTCTTTGTTGGATTGATCCCTAAGTATTTCAGTTTTTGGATGCTATTGTGAAGGGTGTGGTTTCCCTTATTTTTCTCTCAGTGAATTTGTTGTATTCATGAATGCTATTGATTTTTGAGTGTTGACTTTGTATCCAGCTACATTACTGAATTTGGTTATTACACCTAGAAGTCTTTCAGTTTAATTTTGAGGGTCTTTATGTAGAATATAATATCATTTGTAAATAAAGATAACTTTGTGACTTCATTTCTTATCCTTATTCCTTTAATTTCTCTCTCTTTTCTGATTGTCCTGGCTGATATTTACAGAACTATATGGAATAGGAGTGGTGATAATGGACATCCTTGTCTTACTCCTCATTTTAAGTTGAAAGTTTTCAGTTTTTGTTCATTTAATAAGATGTTGGCTGTTGGTTTATCGTATATAGCACCAAGAATGTTTCTATTTATGTCAGCAAGAATGAGTTTCTTAGATGCATGAAACTCTAGTTGCTTTAAGCACAAAAGGATTTTATTCCAAGTGTGTTAGGTAGCTCAAACAATAGTAAGGGTGTGTAGAAAACGAGACTCAGGAAAAAAGTACAGAAACTAGGAGAGCCTAACAATTTAGACTTGCAGTTAAAATTTCACCTCAAAATTAGTCTGGTGAGACCACCTCTGATAAACACTGCATTATTGCAGCTGGCACTATTAATATTGCTGCATAAAATAAACTGGATCTTGTCCTTGCCAGTGTTGTCAGAGTGAGCTGACATTGTTCCTTTTTCTTGAATTACTAATACCAGAGTCCATACAGTGAGTATATCTCATTGATGAAAAATAGTACATATGTTTTTGTTTAAGTTTCCTGGAAATTTTCTTGGTTTTTAATGGAGTCAGGATCTGGCTCCCAATAAAATTTTAGTGGTGTCATTTTCACAAAAATGTATAGAGTTTTCATTACTTGATTAGTCAAAGTAAAGGCAAAAGTCCTCTACAAAAACTGAAGTACCACTTTATTTATTTTTTTGGACAATCACATACCACTACTGAGGCCTATGAAGAACTAGGGATCAAAAATCCCTAAGTGTTGTTTTATATGTGTTGTTCTTAGTGCAGGATGGCAATGCAGTTTTCATTTTTGGCAGGTTTTTGGAACTGTGCTATGTAAGGGTTAAATTACTGACCACAATATTCTCTGGCTATGTTGAAAAAAATTCATATTCACAGCTTCTTAAGGGAAATTAAGACCCCACTACAGGACATTTGGCTCTCATTCAGAATTCCAAGGGCAATAAACTGCCAACCTATGAGATGAGACAGTTTTCCCAGTTAGCAAGACTTAATACTTTGAATATTTTTGTTCTAACTTCTAAAGGCCTTTTCATTTTTGCAGGCTTTTGCCTCAGATGTGCTCTCCACTTTTTGTACTATCCTGAATTCCTATGGACCCAGTAAATATGGACAGTCCAGAGAAGACTTTGTCTTAGCTCAAAAAAAGTTCTGACCTTCCTGGACTACCCACAAACCATATTTGCATTGTCTTTATTTAATCCTATTCCATATGCTTATCTTTATGATCTGTAGCCTGATCATCCCCTGATATGTGGGGTATAGAGACAAGTTTTCACCAGGCCGAACTCAAATTTGCTATTCACCTACCTCAGCTACTCATAGTGCCGTGTTTACAAGCATTTGCCCCCATACCCACCTTTAGTTTTTACTTCTTGTGACATATGATAAAACCCACTCTTTCTTTTTTGAATACAGCCCCCAATACACAAGCACGCATGTCCATACACATGCACATTCATGTACACCTAAGTGGTTTCTTGGAACTATGTTTTAATATATGATGTTGGCTACAATTAATTGGCCAAAATGTAGACAGCCCTCCTAAGTTCAGGCAATCGAATTCTCGGCCCTTCAGTTGTCAGTGTTTGAATTAACATGATCTAGTGTGGAGGAAAGATCATATTTAGTTTCTATATACAAATAAGCAAATAGAGTTGGTATTCAGAGCAAGAAAAAATATTCAGATAGTGAGATATAAGAGTTCAGGCCCAAGAATATTATCCTAATTTCTTCATTGAAAAATATTCAGTAAATACTTATGATGCACCAGGTACTAGTCTATGTGCTGGGAATACATCAGTGAACAAGTTAGACAAAAATGTCTGCCATTATGAAACTTACATTCTAGTAGGAGGCAGAGGAAGACAAGTATAAAAATAAAATAAAATGAAATAAGTACAGTGGAGAAAATAAGCTAGGAAAGGAAGATTCAAGTAAAATGGGAAAATTTTTAATTTAAGACATAGTACATATATTGAGCTTCTCAGAAAGGGTGGTGTGTGGGAAAAATCTTGAAAAAGTAAACTATGAAAGTATTTGGGAAAAAAGCATGCTGATATCAGGACAAAGGAACAGAAAGTGCAAAGGCCCTGAAACAGAGAACACGTTTAGTGTACTCAAGGAATAACAAAGAGACTAGTATAGCTGTACTAGAGAAGCTGAATATGTTAATTATGTGGGACCTTGTAGGCTTTCCTAACAATTTGGATTTTATATGAGCTGATGAATCATTGGAGGATTTTGAGCAGAATAACATGGTTTCCACTGATGCTTCAAAATGTTCATTTTGGTTTTGTATAATGAATGAAAACAGTTGGGCACAGCATCAGCAGACATATCCGTTAGGAAACCTAGCCAAAAAATGATAAGTGGGCTGGTGGTAGAGAACTGTAGAGCCAAGAAAGCTGTTTTAATAAGTTCTTCAGGTGATTCTGATGCACAAAAATATAATTTTAAAAGAGTTGTTTCATGATCTAATCTCTGCTGATTAATTCCAAGGAGAATTGCAAGACCTTCCCAGGGCATATTGGTAGTGCTGATTTCTCTGCTAAGAAATACCATTGCCAATCTCAATTATAACAAAATTTTTCAAAAATTTAATTGAAATGGAAGAAATCCTCCCTAACTCATTCCTGGAGGCAAGTATTACTGTGATACCAAATCAGAGTAAGATCAAACTAAAAAGGAGAACTATAGGCCAATCTCACTAATGAAAATTGTTGCAAAGTTTCTCAGGAAAACACTGGCAAGTAAAATGCAGCAAATCATCAAGAAGATTATACAGGGAGAAGACAAGATGGCCAATCAGTGTGCAACAAAATACAAAGCCTCCCAGGAGAAACAACTCATATGCCATACTGAGACACCCTTGAGAGACCCAGACAGAAGGAGATGGATCCTCTTGACACAGGAAGAAATTAAAACGTAAAAAGGCTTGTCAAATATTTCAGGACTACAACTGAAACAGCTAAAAATTATGGGACACAGTGTTTTCACAGTGATCCGCCATGTTTGCGCCAGCTTGAATCTGCTCTGGCAGGCAGAGCCACCCAAACTCATTCCAGCCACCACTCACAGGAAGCACAGCAGCGCTGAAGTTGGAGGTTGGTGAGCCCAACAGAGAGCAGAGCTGGTGAAAGGACTTCCATTAATCCATGGTCAGTGCTGGGAATGAGACCCCCCACACACAGGAAGGGTGCAACCAAATGGGTGACATGTTGGAATCAGGCAGGAGGAGCCTAAACTGGGAGCAACAGTGACTTCAGTTGGTTGCTCCCCTCCCCAGAGCAGATTCTTGCAATTTGCTTGGACTGGGTCGCACCCCAGGCCAGGACCCAATGAGCCTTCCCAAATCAAATCCCTACACATAGCATGCACTAACCTGGTGAAGGCCCCTGAAATTTGGCTGGCCTGGTAGGGAGGGGCAGGCATATGCAGCTGCTACTTACACCTCAGTGAGAAGAGCAGCCAGGAGATGCAAGAGGTCCCTCACCAGTGTGCTTCCCTTCAGTGTGTCAAAAGGGAAGGGGGCTGGGACCTGCACTATAACCTGTGTGGAGGAAGCCAGGGCTATGACAATAGAGAGAGGCAGCAGGAGGCCCCCCGCCCAGAACCCTGAGAGCACTGATCCAGGAGAAGGAAAAACAAGGGTAACTGAGGGTGGCAAACACACAACATCAGACATGGCTTCAATGGACATTAAGAGATATATTCGGGACCTTGTAGATGAGCTCAAAAGTGAAATATTAAATCAGGTAAAGCAAGATATGAGTAGAGTAATAAAAGAAATTCTCTCAGGAAGCATCTCTCAGGAATATACAGATGGAAGAAGGGAGGAACACAAAAAAGGAGAGAAACATTCAATAAAGAATATAAAGAATATATAGAATACATGAAGCAGATTCAAAGAGACTACCAGGAAATTAAAAACTCCATTGAAAGCTGGCAAAACTCCTTAAAATAAACTAAGATTAAACTATCAAAACTTGAAGACAAGTTTGCAATGTGTGATCATGAAAGGAAAGATCTCTTAAAAATAACAAGGAAATAGGCAGTAATAAAACAAAGGCTAGAAGATGACAAAATAATCTACAATTTAAGAATAAGAAATGTGAAAGAAGCAGCAGGAGTACATACAGGCAAATTGCAAAAGCTATTCACAGAAATAATTAAGGAAAATTTCCCAAGCATGGGAAAAGAAAATGATATTTGGATATATGAGGCATACAGAACTCCAGCCATCTACAACCAAAACAGATCTACACCCAGACATACAATAATCAAGATACCAGAAATTCAATATAAAAACAGAATATTAAAAGCAATCAGAGAAAAGAAACAGATTACCTATAAAGGTAAGCCCATCAGAATCATGGCTGACTTCTTGACACAGACCATCAGATCAAGAAGAGCTTGGAGCAAAGTATTCCAAGCCCTAAAAGAAAATAACCTCCAGCCCAGATTGATGTAGCCTGAAAAACTGTCACTAGAAATTAATGGAGAAACAAGATGCTTCCATGACAAAGAGGAACTGGGGGAATTTGTGACCACCAATCCAACCCTACAGAGAATACTGAAAGACATTATAGAGAGGGAGAAAAAAAATACCAGGATTTTAAGAACAGTGGCAGAAAGGTCTCAATGAGTGTGGTAGGCAGTAGAATGAAAGAGAAAACTAGACAAACAAAGGCAGAAAAATAGCATAGCAGAAATGAGGCAGAGAAGGATAACTAGAATCTCTAACAGAGATGGTCTTGATACACTATATTGTTAACAGTGCACCAGGATTTAAAACCCACATTACTCACACTACTCTGCTTAGATGTATTATATTCTGTTCCAGTCATTCTTTCTGTACTAGATTTGAGGGCACAGACATTAATCCTGAAAATAACAGGATATAGTACAGTAATCATCCTTAATTTCCTATTAACTTAATCTAAAGCTCTGTAAAACCTACACTGTTTTACCATGACTGATTGTGATCAAATCTGGTTTGTTGGATCGCTGTTTTGTATTGATAGATTTCATTGAAAGCTGCTATGATTGATAGTATCAAGTCTGAGAGTATAGGCAACTGCACTTAAGATGACAAGATCCACTAGAATGTCCACTATGGTTTGATTATTACCTGCCTTTGAATTTTTGTACTGTCTAAAATGTTTTATTTTTACTAATATTGTTATTTACTGCTATACTCAATTATACTGCTATATTCAATTATGCCTGGTGATATAAACATTCTATTGAAGATAATAAGAAACAACACAGTAATCATTGTAGATCACCTTGTACTGTGGTTTTATATGACTTTTTGCTTTCATGTTTTTATAGGAATTTGTTTTATTTTGCCTTGCTAAATTTTGTTTTTCCCTCTATTACAGAAAGGTTAGAAATGCATGTAGAGATTCATGCATGTGTAGCTCTTTACACTCTCACTGTTTGGCTATCTACTTTGTATGCATTAATTTTGTAACTTGAACAACTATTTCTAAGAGGACAATATGTAATTTATTAACTAGTGATTTCTTATGCTTTATCTTTTTTTTGGAATTCTGTAATATCTCTACCCTTTACAAGCTTTTGTTTCTCTTTTAAAAAAATAGAAACATGCAACAAAAAGGTTATACATCACAACCAATTGGGATTTATTCCAGGAATTCGGGGATGGTTTAACATACACAAATCAATAAATGTAATACACCACATCAACAAAGCCAAAAACAAAAGCATGTGATTATCTCAACAGATGCAGAAAAAGCTTTTGATAAAGTCCAGAACTTGCACATGATAAAAATACTACAGAAACTCAGAATAGATACTATCTACCTCAATCTGATAAAGCCCATTTATGACAAACCCACAGCCAACATTATACTAAATGGACAAAAACTGAAAGTTTTCATTCTAAAATCAGGAGCAAGACAAGGATGTCTACTGTCACCATTCCTAGTCAATGTAGTTCTGAAAATATTAGCCAGGGCAATCAGACAAGAGGAAGAAATAAAAGGAATAAAAATAGGAAAAGAAGAAGTTAAATTATCGTTCTTTGCAGATGACATGATACTCTACATAGAAAACCCTAAAAATTCCATTAAATGACAAATAGAGTTAATAAACAAATTCAGCAGAGTATCTGAATACAAAGTCAATTCTGAAAAATCAGTAGCATTCCTGTACACAAACAAAAACCTCACTGAGAGAGAAATTATGGAAATATTGTCTTTCACAATAGCATCTAAAAAATTATACACTTAGGAATCCACCTAACCAACAATGTAAAAAACTTATATGCTGAAAATTATACTATTCTAAAAAAGGAGATTGAAGAGGATATTTAAAAAAAACGAAACAACCAAGATGCCCATCAACTGCAGAGTGAATGAAAAAGATGTGGTATTTTTATACAATGAAATATTACTCAGCTATAAAAAAGGATGATCTTGAGGCCTTCATAGGTAAATGGAGACAACTTGAGACTATCCTCATTAGTGAAATAAATAAGAATCATATTTATAAATATCACATTGTGTCTCTAGTATAAAAATTGAAAAGAACTATAAGAGTAATACAACCCAAAATGTATAGTTGCTATTGTAAAACAGAGAGGAAAAGAAAGGGCTCTAAGGGATATAACTGCATGTATGTTTGAGTGTGTAAACTAAATGACCATATTGCTGAATCTTTGTTGAATCTTTGAGCAGAACTGTTTGCCGTCTCACTGTTTGAATGTCTAGTATGTATCCGTTAATTCTGGTAACTTGAAAAACTACATCCAAGATGACAATATGTAATTTATCAAATAATGATTTCTTAATTTTTTTCTTTTTTAGAATTCTTTTAGAATTCTGTATTGTTGCTACCCTTTTTCTTTTTTCTTTAAATAAAATTTTTAAAAAATGCATAATTGCTATTGTAAAAAAGAGAGGAAATAAGATGTGCTATAAAAGATATAACTGCATGAATATTTAAGTGTATAGGTTTGATAAACATTCTTCTAAGTTCTTGTTTGATTGTTGAACAGATCTGTTTGCAGTCGCACTGCTTGAATGTCTGCTTTGTATGATCTAATTTTGTAACTTGAACAACTATTTCTAAAAGGACATAATGTAATTCATCAAACAGTGATCTCTGTTTATCCCTTTTTTGAAATTCTGTAATATTTCCTGCCTTTTTTCTGTTTTTTTCCCTCTTTAAATAAAATTTTAAAAAAAGAAAATGGAAGGATATTCTTTGCTCTTGGGTAGAAAGAACCAACATTGTGAAAATGACCATACTCTCAAAACAATTATGCAGATTTAAAGCAATCCCAATCAAAATACCATTAACATACTTTACAGATCTAGAGAAAACAGTCCTAAAATTCATTTGGAAACAGAAGAAACCTAGAATAGCAAAGGCAATTCTGGGCAACAAAGGCAAGACAGGAGGCACCTCAATTCCTGACTTGAAACTATATTACAAAGTTACAGTGATAAATTCCATGGTACTGGCAAAGAAATAGACCAGAGGATCAATGGAACAAATTAGAAGATATAAACACAACTACAAAGACACTCAGCCACCTGATACTTGATAAACAGGCTAAACACATTCACTGGAAGGATAGCCTCTTTAATAAATGGTGTTGGAAAATTGACTTTCCATATGTTGAAGACTGAAACTAGATCCATGCCTATAACCATGCTGTAAACTAAAGTCAAAATGGATCAAAGATCTAAATATTAAAAGAGAAGGTAGGCAGAAGTCTTGGAGATGTAGGGGTAGGCAGAGAATTCATGAATAAAATGCAAACCACATGGGAAATACTTCAAAGAATCAACAACTGGGATCTCATAGTATTAAAAAGGTTTTGCACTGCAAAAGTAATTCACCAACAAAGTCAAAAGAAAATCCACAGAGAGAGAAAGAATTTTAGCCAGCAACACCTAAGACAAAGAACTTATACCCAGAACATATAAACAATTAAAAACATCAAGCTCCCCAAATTCAAAGACCCTCTCCAAAATGGGCATCTGAGATGAACACACATTTCTCAGATGAAGATATACAAATGGCAAATAAATATATGAAGAAATGTCACCATCACTGGTCAATTGAGAAATGCAAATTAAAACAGCGTTGAGATTTCATCTCACTCCAGAAAGAATGGCTGCCATCAAGAAATCAACTGATAACAAATGTTGGCAATGCTGTGGAGAAAAAGGAACAGTTCTCCGCTGTTGGTGGGAGTGCATACTGGTACAGCCACTGTGGATATCAGTATTGAGATTCCTCAAGTCTAGGATTGGAAGTTCTGTTCAATTGATCTGTTCCCCTCCTGGTTATTTTCCCAGAAAAACTGAAATGGTCATGTCACAGTGATATATGTGCACCCATGTTTATAGCAGCACAATTTGTGATAGCTAAATCTTGGAAACAACCAAAAGTCCCATCAACCTCAGAGTGGATGAAAACGATGTGGCATTTTTATACAATGGAATATTACTCAGCTATAAAAAGGATGATCTGGAGGCCTTTATAGGTAAATGGAGGCAAGTTGAGAGTATACTCATAAGTGAAATAAATAAGACATAATTGTAAATATCACATTGTCTCTCTAGTGTAAATGTAATAAAAACTGAATGAGTAACAACATCCAAAATATATAATAGATATTGTAATAATGAAAGGGAAGGAAAATGCTTTAAAGTATATAACTGTATGGATGTTTAAGTGTGTAAGATGGACCACCATTCTACTATGTTTTTGTTGGTTTGTTGAACAGAATGGTTTGTACTGTCATTGTTTGATTGTGTGTCCACTTTTTATGCTTTGATTTTGTAAGTTGAGCAATTTCTAACATGACAAAATTTAATGTATTAACTAGTGATTTCTTAGTGTTTTTTTGAAAATCTATAATATTTATATCATTTTTTCTGTTTTGCTTTTTCTGTAAATAAAAAAAAAATTAAAAAGGAGAAAAAAATTAAATGAATTTTGTCTTGATTCCTTAGGTGAATTTTCTCCTTTAGGTTCCAAATACATTCTGTACACATTTGAATCCCCAGAACCTAAATACCTTCTGTATTTAAAGACAGAATGAATTACAGTCCTAAATCAATATTTTGTATGTATTTCTTACTTTCCCTCAGCTATATATCCCTTGCGGGTAAAAAATCTTTATTAATCATTGGACCTTAGGTGTTAAACATCTAATTAAATGCAAATCTTTTTGAGATATGTCATGGTGGGGGTTGGATCTCTTACTGTTTTGCACAGGCTGGACTCGAACTCCTGGGCTGAAGCCATCTCTTGTGCTTCGGCCTCCAGAGCAGTTAGTATTGTGGTTTTTGCCATCAGCATTGGGCTTCTTCAGACTTCAAAAAAAAAATTTTCTGGTGCCAGCAACTAAACCTAGGGCTTTCTCGCTAAATTACATACCCGATTTATTTTACTTTGCCTTATTTTTTAAATTGTACTTTGACACAGGGCCTCATTAAGTCGTTAAATTGTCCAGGCTGAGCAACAGAGTCCTGCGATCACAGGCACTGCAGCACCACACCAGGTGCCTCAGATTGTTCTGTCCTGACTTTTGTAAGAACATGAATACTTCTTCAGTTTTCAAAATTTATTAATTTGATTTTTATTTTCACTGAAGTTCCTGTGACACATTAAGAGTCCACTAACATTTTAAAAGTGTTTTTGAATAAAATTTAGGCATTTACAACAACAATCACATTGTTCATTAGAAATGCCACAGACATATTTAAGGTCTTAACTTATGTGGCATTTCAGGCCTGTGTATAGGTCCTAGTAACTAAGATTTGTACTAGGTCTTCTAACTTGAGGGAAGAAGGCAAACAGCCTATCAAGCCATAAGCTTTTATTTGAGAGACAACAGCAAAGAGGAGAAATGGGTTTTTTTGTTTGTTTTTGTTTTTTGTCTTTTTGAGACAGGGTCTCACTACACAGTTCCAGCTGGCCTTGGTCTCACTTTGTAGGCCAGTCTGCTCTCAAATTTGCAAAGCATTCTCCTGCCTCAGCCTTGCAAGTGCTGGTATTAGAAGAGTGCACCACCATGCCTGGTGAGATATGAGTTCTTTAAAGAGCAAAGAAATTGATTTCACTTCTGGGCATTTTCCCAGAAGAATTCAAAACATCATACCACAGTGATATATCTGTACCCATGTTTATAGCAGCACAATTTGTAATAGCCAGATCTTGGAAACAACGTAAATGCCCATTAACTGAAGAATGAATAAAAAGATGCGGTACTTTTATACAATAGAGTACTACTCAGCTATAAAAAAACATTGCATCAAGACTTTTATAAGTAAGTGGACGTGACTTGTGACCATATTCATAAGTGAAATAAATCAAACTTACATGTGTAAATACCATACTGTCTCCCTAGTGTAAGAAACTGAAAAATTATATGTGTTCCAAAATCTACGATGCATACCGTGTAAGGGTAAGAAACTATTCAAAGAAGAAAGTAATTGGAATAAGGTGAAGGAGGAAAGAAGGAAGAGAAATGGAAAAGACATAAATTTGTGTGGATATATGTACATATATATGATAGCTAAAATGACTACACTACTAATTGTATTAGATATTGGAAAAGAACAGCTAACACTCATATGTCTAGATCAATTTTACATGTCTATATCTGGTAATCTAAGCAACCCTCTTGAAGGTAACAATATGTAATTTTACAATCATTGTCAAATTCCTATCATCTTGCTTTGTAAACCTATAATGTTATTGTATTTGGTTTCTTGTTGTTTGTCTGTACTGCTTTTTTTTCTGTGTCTTTTCAATCTTAAATAAAATTAAAGAGCAAAGAAATGCCAGAATCAAAACGTTCTCAGGCAGCTGATTGTGTATATGAGGAAGAAATATATATATATATATATGCAGTACTGGGGATTAAACCAAGGCCTTTACACTGAGCTACAGTCCCAAGCCTTTTTTTTTTTTTTTGACACAGACTTGCTAAATTGCGCGCGCTAGGCTCGAACTCCTTCCACTCCCAACTGCTGAAATTACGAAAGTGTGTCTCAGTTTGACTAGAGGCGGGGGGGGGGGGGGGGGGGGGGGGGGGGGGGGGGGGGGGTAGAAAGGGGAGCGGCATATTGGGTGAGTTTGTCCTCCCCGCTAATGATCCATGCTCTGATTGGAGACGTTCTGAGTGATGTAACACTAAAATTCACTGCTTGAGACCTGGCAACAATGAGGGAAACGCTGATTGGGTGATCAGACTCTTGCGTCTGTAGGGGGCGCTTTATTACAGGAGCCCTACGCTTGGGCGTCGCTACGCGCAGTCCCGCTGAGAAGGCTGTCTACCGGGTCAAGCCTAAAGTCTCCTTGGAAAGGGATGCCAGGCTTTCAGAACAAGGGAAATCTATCCTTTCTAGATATGTCTCTAGGTATGTAGAAACCATATTCCCACCTCCAGCCCTCATCAGGGCTGGAGATACTGCCATATGGGACAGGCTGGAAGTGACACCATTATGCTCCTTCTTCTCTAAAGGGAAACTAACAAAACTGGCGTCTGGAGTAGTGGTTGCTGTGAGGGAGTTGTGGGGGAGATACATAGGTGGATTTTTCAGTATATTTGACTTTCCTGAGGAATGACGCCTAGCAACCTGTCCCTTAATGTCCACGGAGCCACACACGCTCTTCACAGTGAAAGTTTGCTGGGTGTCGCTGAGTGAAGAGTACAGAAAAGACAGAGAAGGGGCATTTGGGTGGTTGGTTTACTCTCATACGTGTTTTGGTGCTGGGGATTGAACCTGGTGGTGTCTTCATTCGGAGTCAACTTTCTCCTCTGTTTGTGCCCTCTTCCTTCTTAACTTCACCCCTAACACCCCACACATCAAGATGGGAGCCCTAAAAATGAAAGTTGCTGCCAAGGCCCCTAGCCTTCCCCTCTTCACAGCACTCACACTATTCTCGATAAAAAGCAGGTTTTATTTAGACCACGTTCTCCACTTGGCTGTCATCACTTTAGAAAAGGAAATGGGAGTGAGGGTAGACTTCAAAAGTGAGGAATGAGAGAAGAGAGTGGGTGGGGCTGACTTTTTAAACTGAAGGGGTGCCGTGGGAGAGGGAAACCATTAAAGGTAGAAGAGCCAAAAGGAAGAAGAGGCTGAGACTGAAAGATCTTGAGGTGGAGGCGAGCCTGGGCTATAAGGAGTCTATTTAAAACAATCAAAGAAAGAAAGAAACTCAAGCAAGAAGGCGGAAATGAGCCAAGGCCCCTTTAAAAAGGAGGGGAAGAGCAGAGCTGTAATAGTAGCCTGGGATAGGACAGGGAGTGTGAAGGGTGGAGTTTGGAAATGAGATGCTATACAGAGCCAAGCAGAGAGGGATGAATGTATACATGGAAGGAGCAGAACAAGTTTTTAATTTTGGTAAAGTTCAGTTTATCTTGTTATTCTTTTGTTGTTCATCCTTTGTTGTCATATCTAAGAAATCAAATAGATTTATCCCATGTTTTCTTGTCAGTTTTCTAGTTTTATATCTATCATTTCCATCTTTGGTACATTTTGAGTTTGGTGTGAAGTAGGATCTAATTTCTTCCTTTCTTTCTTTCTTTCTTTCTTTCTTTCTTTCTTTCTTCCTTCCTTCCTTCCTTCCTTCCTTCCTTCCTTCCTTCCTTCCTTCCTTCCTTCCTTTCTCTCTTTTGAGACAGGGTATTGCTTTATAGTTCAGGCTGGTCTGAACTAACTATGTGGTGCAGGTTGGTCTCAAACTCACAAAAATCCTCCTGCCTCAGCCTCCTGAGTACTAGGATTACAGCCATGTGCCAACACACTCAATGGAATTGCTTTCTTAATTTCATTTTGGAAAATTCATTGCTAATACAGGTTAAGTTTGTCTCATTTGAAGTGCTTGGAATCAAAATGTTTCCGATTTTGGAGTTTTTGGATTTGGGAATATTTTCATAGATTTTACCATTTGTAGATTCCTTAATTCTCTGAAATCTGAAACTAAGCTTTTCAGATTTCAGTTTGGTTATATTTAACCTGTATATAGAACTCAAATACTAGAATTTGTTTTTCTGTATAGATCTTGTCCTGCCACTCTCCTAAATCAATCTTTTCTCCCTTCCTTTCTTTTCTTTTCTTTTCTTTTCTTTTCTTTTCTTTTCTTTTCTTTTCTTTTCTTTTCTTTTCTTTTCTTTCTCTTCCCCCTCTCTGTTTACATAACTGTTTCTACATACACAGTAATGGTATCTGAGAGTACATATATTTATTTTTTCCAATCTAGTTTCCTTGCTTTTTTTTCTTGATTAATTGTTCTGTATAGGTAGAATTTCTTGGGCTGGTGTTAGGGTTAAAATTTAAAATGCCCTCCCCCAAAGTCTCATGTATTCAAAAATAGCACTATGCACATCAGTGGATTAATTTATTGTGTTCATAGCTGTTCACACTGTTAAGAGGTGGGGCCTAATTGGAAGAATGGATTGCTGGGAGGGAGACCTGAAATGGTTTACTGTTGTCTCCTGTTTCTCTCATCTATCTGTTTTTTCTGGCTTCCATGGTTTGAGCAGCTGTTATTCACCATGCACTTCTGCTATGGCTTTTCTGCCTTAGAGCTAGCTAGCTGTGGACTGAACTCTTTGAAACCGTGAGTCAAAATGAGCAGTTCCTCCGTCTTAAGCACTGTAAGTGACTAATATACCTGGGAATGTAGCTTAATGGTAGAGTGCTTACCTAACACACAGAGTTCTGTGCTCTAACCCCAAGCACTGAAAAAGAATTATCAGTACAATGCTAATTAGATGTGCAAATAGACATTCTTGAATTATTTCTGATTTTAGCAGAGAAAGTTTTCAGTTTTTAGCCATTAATTATCTTTATAGGTGTGGGGTTTCACAAATACCTTTATGAGGCTGATGAAATTAACTACCTCAGTCACCTCTGAGAGGGAGTACCTAAGTCTTTTAATTATTTATTTATTGCCTTTAAGGTGTTCTAGCAATTCACTTCATGATTCCTATCAATAGACTTTCCCAGTACATAGTCCCTGTGATTCCATACTGGTGGATGGCTCTCAGGCCTAATACAGTCTTGAGTTCTGAAATATTTTGTGACATTAAAATGACTTAAAAAAAAAACTATTTGTGGCGCTGGAGAATGGGGCATGTTTGCCTGGTATTCATGAGGCCCTGGATTTCAGTGCCAGAACCACATAAAAATGAAAACAATTTGACAATTGCTTGGAGCTAGGATAATGTGAGTCACTGTTTCAAAGTATTAAAAAATTAAATTTGGATGTGGTGGCACATGATTGTAATCTGAGCACTCAGGAGGCTGAGGCAGGAAGATTGCCGTGATTCTGAAGTCAGCCTGGGATAAATAGTGAATTTAAGGCCAACTTGAACTACATAGTGAAAACTTGTCTCAAAAAACAAGCAAACAAAAAAATTTAAAAAGCTAAAATCTTTGGTAATGGGGATAATGAATAATTTAATGAAACATTTTAAAAAATCAAATGGGAACACCATAGCTTTTTGGTTGATTTTACAAACATAATTTTATTGACCTAGAAATTAAAACAAGACAAAGTAAACTAAAGCTGTGCAAGTGCAAGACCTGATCCTTTTATAAATTTTGACATTTGGTTCATCAGTGATTATTTTTACATTAATTTGTATTTTTGAAAATTTTGTATTAAAATTATTTTTACCTTGATCACTGAAGTTATGAGAACTTCCTTACATTTTTGTGCTCTTTACCTCATGCCAGCTTCTGCCCCATTCCTGGGACCTGGAAGGCAGATGAACCGAGGACTAGAGGGAATTTGTAGTGTTGAGGTAAAACCTCATAGTTTTGCAACTTGTCATTGTGTTGATGTTAACAATTACCACTTTAGCAGCTGCTAGTAAAAGAAGAAAAATAACATGATATGAAAAATAGCCGAAACAGTTTTGCCACAGTTTACAAATAATAAGGACTGTGGTCACAGAATGGTTTGGTTAAAACAAAATGTTATAGTCACTGTATCTCATGGGGCCTATGGCTCCTCATCTGAATACGTAGTATTTATATTGTAGAATTGTTGAGGATTCAATGAGATAATACAAGCACTGTGTACAACATATGGTTCCTGATATGTTGAGAAAGCTGAGTAAATGTTTATTATAGGTGTCCCAAAAGGTCTACCTAAAACCTCACTTTTGGATACCTAAAATTTTAGTGTGCCTGGACAGTCAACCACCCTTTTCGAAATTAGTTTATTGGACCTTAAGGATGCAGTAGGTTTGAGGAAGATTTTAAAAATCCAGGAGAAATATGAGGTTTAGACAGCTGATAATGTAGAATGCATTCTCCTAGATGTTTTCTCTTAGATGTCTGGAAGATTGTGGCCGTGATTGTTTGGTATAACATGGACAATAGCAGATTTAAGGAATTTAGGAGGCATAATGTTTCAGTAGATTACAGCTAGGATACTGAATAGTCTGATTTGAGAAAGACTGGTTTGAATTATATTATATTATATTATATTATATTATATTATATTATATTATATCCTTAAGGTTAAGGAAAAGTGCTGAATCAAATAGGTTAGTTGGAGACTAAATATGAGAATAAAATCTGGTATTATAGAGTTGTAAAAATGTTGAGAGATCTTATTACAGCCTTTTAAATACTGTCTCTTCATATCCTATTGATCCTATTGATACCATGTCCATATTCATATCATCTTATATGAGATTCTGAGAAAAGGGCAAAACTTTTTACTAGTTCCAGGCCCTTCCAATTTGAATGCAAGAAAAATACATCATAAAGAGCAAATGCATATTACTTTCTATTATTTAATGAATTACTTTTTGATAAATTTCCTCTTATTTTCAAAGTGAAAATACTAGTTTTCAGCAATTCATATCTTTGGCTTTGGATAACTAAAATAAGCATTAGAAAAAGTTTTTATTGAGTGAAAGGATATTACTTCCCTTCTAATAAGTACTGAAATTGGAGGACTGTACAAATTTATTTCTCTTCTTGTGCTTAGTAAGCACACCCAAAGGATAACATAGTCCTTTTATAAAGAAATAGAAGACAAAAATAAAACAAGATTGGAACTGGCAATAGCAAGAACTGAATAGAAACTGTGCTTCTCCATTCACCATTTTGTTTGTTTGTTTGTCTGTGGTACTGGGAATTGAACCCAGGGCCTTTGCACAGAGCTACATCTCAGTGCCCCTTCTGCCAGGGTGGGTTCAAGCTTGTGGCTGTCCTGCCTCAGCCTCCCAGAGTGCACCAGCTCTATTCATTAATTCTGTCTAAAGGAGATTAAGGTAAAAGTACTATGGTTAGAAAAAAAGGAACTCTTTTTACCTCTGAGTGTTAGATCACAGACCCACAAATATCCATAGAGTATTCACTCAGTATTAGGACTGGTACACTAAAATAAACAATAAACTTTTCTCAAATACCTAATAAACTAGTTGAAGGGACCACAAAATAAATGTGTGCAATTCACAATATTTCAAGGGTTCTGGAACTTTATATAGTCAGTGTCTCACAGGAAGTTATAGGAGCCTGTCACATTTCTTTTCTTTTCTTTTCTTTTTTCATTCTTTAAAAAAATCTTACAGATCTGGGGAGCAAACCCTGGCCCTTATGCTTGCTGGGCAAACACTGTATCTCTGAGAGGCACCATTGTCACTTATAGTTTTTGAAGTTTCTACTGTCTTAACTATTTTCAAAATAGTAAAGCAGTGTTTATAAAAACTGTGTGTCTTAAATGCTTATAAATATAAAATAGTACTTTCAACCCATAATGCTTTTCACAAGAAAAATAATTACATAATTTTTATAAAATTTAAGCTGGGCATTGTGTTCTCTTGTGGTCGCACAGCTTTATAACTTTAACTAAAATAAATTTTCTTTCAAATGTGGACTTCCGCTGGGCATGGTGGTGCATGACTGTAATTCCAGCACTCAGGAGGCTGAGGCAGGAACATCTGGTGAGTTCAAGACCATCATGAGCTACATAGTGAGTTCAAAGCCAGTCTCAACTACATAGCGAGACTCTATCTCAGAAAACCAAAAAAAAAAGTGGACTTCCTTTATAAAAGTAGCCAATGTAATACAAAAATTATTAGGTAACAGAAAGAATGGTACATTCCTTTCAAATAGCTGTGCAAGGAGCATATAAATTCTATATTATTTGAAATCACTGGCCAATGTCCTGGTTTCCTGTTATACCTAGCATATGAGCATACTCATATAATTCTTTCAAAATATGTTTGTTATTTATAGATTGATATGAGTCTGTGTTAGATTGTATGGGATTTTCCCTCACTACTGTCACTAACCTTCATTACTGTGCCTTAATTGCTATCCCTGTCTGTATGTTGAGATGCTGAGCGGCAGGGCTTTTCATTATTTATATTACTTTTGTCTAAACCTAAAACTCTTCAGCACTAATCTTCCATTCTAAACAAAATCATCTTTGCCATGAACATATTATATTAGTTCCAAGTCTTTTCTTGAGTTCTTTCTCTTTCCTGGAATGCCCAGACCTTTCTTTCATTCAAATGCTATACATCTCACCCTTCTCTGCCACCAGGATTTGCAGCTGTTGCAGAACACAGTAGTCTGTCTTTTCTCTGAAGTCCTGAAACACTCATTTTCTGTGTCATTCACTTGGTACTGAATCACAGGCAGGCATTTAACAGCTGGCAAATGTGTTGTTATGTTTCAGTACTTCATTTGTATGCCAGCAATTGGATTTCTAAAGAATTTGCTTCACAGAAATAATACTATAAAGGGGGAATAGGTTTCTAGGGCAATGTACAAGAATATTTGACACATATAATAACAAATGTATAATGCTGATATTCAGGTTGCATTGATCATTTATATTGATGCTTTATGAAATGATGTATTTCAGGGTCAAACAATTCTATGAAGGCATTTCTCACTGCCACAGTTCTCTGGACACCTCCCTCTGTTTGAGTTTATCATCTTTCTAAATTTTGTATGATTTCCTTGCTGACTGACCTGGACCAGGAGGGTTTTTGGTAATTGGTGGCCTGGCAAGAATGCTGTGAACTATGAAGGAAGAATTTACTGCTTGCAAGTGTGTGGTGCAAGAGGGGGAAGCTGCCACTCTGTTTTCCTTACGTCTGAGGTGCATGGGGCAAGACTTCTTTTACTTTTCCCCTGATACCAACTTAGTATAAACTTTATCTCTTTAATCTCAGACTGCTACAGTCCATCTGCTTCACCCCAAAATTAGTAGTTTCTTTTTCCATAGTCCCATTCTATTCTATAATCTGCAAGTCACAAATTGACAGTTCCCTAAACCATCATTTACATAATTTCACTTTTGTAAGCTCTGAAAGATCTCTGTTGCCCACAGCAGTCATCTGGAGAGCAGGCTGAACATCAAAACTACTTGGAGAATTTTTTTAAAATACAGATACCTGAGTCCCTCTCTAATCTTACTAAGTCATTATCTTGGATAGATGTCCTGTGTTTCAAAAATTTCTCCCAAATTATTCTGATACACATCCAGGTAGAGAACCACAGACATCTAGCATAATGTTTAAAAATCATACTCTGACTTCCAAAGTCCTCAGTTTTTAAGACATTTATGTTCAAATCTAGTTCTGCCACTAGGTAACTATAGCCGAATTACTTCCATCACTCTTAGTCTCACATTTTTCCATCTGTAAAATTAAAGATTGATTCTTTACCACAAAGTGTTTACATTCCAAAATCAGGGTAATTCTCAGTCTCTTTCTACCTGTATATTTTTGTTAATGCTACACACACACACACACACACACACACACACATATATATATATATATATTCCCCCCCCCCCCACAGTGGGTTAGGATGAAATTCAAATCTTGAACACATGTGAGCTTCTGCCTCCACATCACTAGGTGGCAGCAGCAAAAGATGTTTTTCTTTCAAATAGAATTTCATTTCCCTGTGTTAGAGACTGTCAGGACAAATAATTTTTTCCTATTACATAAGCTCATTTTTCTGCACTCTGCTCTATTTATCTTCTGTTGCACAAGTAACCCTTTTGAAGTGAAATTAAATTGTGAGATAAATATAACAAAAATGGAAAACTACCATACCAAAGACAAAATTAGTATAAGTAATTTTGCATAGCAGCTGTGAATGTGGTCATTAGAAACTAAGCCCATATTATAGGATATTGATACTTCAAAGAGAAGCCAGTACTATAACTTTTATAAATTAGGTGAAAGCAGTGACAATTGTGACAAAAACCTAAATTTCTACAATGTGGAGTTAGCCATAGATTAAGGCTAAATGAGAAAATAATGTACTGTCAACTCAGATTCCCTTTATTATATGTTTGCATGGCTATCAGAGTCTATTTCTGCCTTTTTCTTAATAGAACAGTTATCTAGTCAAAATATCTTGATTCTGTTGGTCAGGTAGCAGATATGAAGAGCATAAGTGGTTGTTGAACGTAAACTGCAATTTCTTCAAAGCCTATTAGGGAAAGATTCTACCAGATATTTCTATAAAAAGGCCATCCCACATGAAATATATAACCCTTTGCTTTCTGAAATACTACTGCTATTTGCTGCTCTTAGTTTGATATCTATTCATTCACAGCTGTAGAATCATATGTTATTTGGATTAGGGCATGTTGATGGAAAAATGCTTCCATACAATGATATATTCAGACAAAGAAGATTCAAGAAATCCTATGGGAATAATGTGGTGTTGCCAGAATAACACTAAAAACGTTTACAATGATAAATGTAAGTTAAAAATGAACTGAGAATGATTTGATTGTAGCAAAATAGGACTGTAGGAATTTCTGGGACCATTTTATATGTTTTACTCTTAAACTGAAACTGATAACGTGAGTTTCAGGGTGGCCTGATTGAAATTTCTCGTTACTTAAACCCCTTTGGCAAATGATGCCAATGACAAAAAAACTATGTTATAGCTTTCCTCTATAGGGCTGGATGGTGCGAAGAAGCCCACCAGTAGTTTTATACTTCATTTTAGGCTAAATAAATCAAGAGGACAGGACAAAGTGAGTGCCTGTGTACTAGATTAGAGGTTGGTGATATACTACTTAAATGCTGTCCCTTCCTTAGTGCTCAAAACTTGGCATTGTGCAATTAATTTCAACTAGAATTGAAAGGAAAATGCTGTTTTAATGGAAAACCAAACTAAGTGAATGACCACTGTTCTGGGTGCTACTGTCATAATTCTTGGGATAACTGGGCTTGTGAAGGAGAAGTAGAATGGCGAGAATCTTGAATTTAAGCCAAGTGTGGTGGTGCACACTTGTAATCTTAGTACTCAGGAAGCTGAGGCAAGAGAATTGCTGTGAGTTTGAGGCCATCTTGGGCTACAGTTAAGTTCAAGGCCAGTCTGAACTGCATAGTAAAACTCTGTCTCAAAAGATAAAAAGAAAAAAAGGAATCATGAACTTAGGATTTGTCTCAGCTTGTTAATATATTTATTTTGTGCCCTCAAGTGTCATATAACCTTCATGTATTTGTTTCCATCTTCATCAACTGAGGATAACCTTTGTGGCCCTTTAAGTGTGGGGCACATTTTAGCCAACAGTCCCTCAGACAAAGGACAGTTATCTATGACACATAAAAAGTTTTAAAAAAAATCAGGACCCCAAAATTCAAAGACTCAATCTAAACATGGGCATCTGAGATGAATACACACTTCACAGATGAAGAAATTCAAATGGCAAATAAATATATGAAAAAATGTTCAGCATTATTGATTATTCAAGAAATGCAGATTAAAACAACACTGAGATTTCATCTCACTCTAGAAATCATGACCAAGGTCAAGAAATCAACCAATAAAAAATGCTGGAGTGGCTGTGAGGAAAAAGGACCTCTTCTCCACTGTTGGTGGGAGTGTAGACCGGTGCAGCCATTGTGGAGGTCAGTCTGGAGGTTCCTCAGAAAGCTAGGATTAGAAGTTCCATTTGACCCAGCTACCCCACTTCTGGGCATTTTCCCAGAAGAATTGAAAATATCATATCACAGTGACATATGTGCACCCATGTTGTAAGAGCCAAATCTTGGAAAAAACTCGTGCCCATCAATCGAGGAATGGATAAAAAAGATGTGATATTTTTATACAATGGTGTACTACTCTGCTATAAAAGATTGCATCTAGGTTTTTATAAGTAGATGGACATGACTTGAGACCATAATCATAAGTGAAATAAATCAAACTCAAATGTAAATACCATATTGTGTCCTAGTGTAAGAAACTGAAAGAGCAAATATGATCCAAAATCCACAATAAATATTGTGTAAGGTTAAGAAACTGCTCAAAGAGGAAAAGTAACTGGGATAGGGCAAAGGAGGAAAAAAGGGAAAAGGAAAAAGACATAAATACATATATATATGTATATATATATATATATATATATATATATATATATATATACATGTAAGATGTCTAAGATGACTATGCTACTCTTTCTATTAGTTCTTGGAAAAGAACAGTTAATACTCTTATGATTAGATCAATTTTACATGTCTATATCTGGTAATCTAAGTAACCCTCTTCAAGGTAACAATATGTAATATTACGACCATTGTTAAATTTCTATCATCTTTTTTTGAAAACACATACTTTTATGGTTTTGAGTTTGTTGTTGTTGTTTGTTTGTCTCTTTTGCTTTTTGTTTTTCTTTCCTGTGTCTTTTTTTCTCTTAAATAAATTTTTAAAAGGATGGGTCACAGAACTTGGCATATATTAGACTCTCAGTGAATGTTTTTACTTTTATTATTTATTATGCTGCATGTTGAGTGTCTAATACATGACAGGGTAAATTGTACAGGCTGAGTTCTAACTCATGATCTTTCGGCCTCAGCCCCCTAAGTAGTTGAGATTACATGTGTGGACCACCATACCCAGCTACATAAATGTTTTTCAATTGTAGTTGGAAGTCTATATGTTTCCCAAGAAATTTACCATTTTATTTAATTCCCTATATAAATCTAAGACAGAACTAGCCACTAGAATTATCTTTGATGACTCTGAGGAGTGGAAAAATTGAGAGTCACTACAAATTCTAAATGACTGCCATAAGACCAGCTGGTCTCAGCTAGGCATGATGGTGCATGGCTGCAATTCCAACACTTGAGAAACTGATGCAGTAGGATCACCCCAAGTTAAAGACTGGTCTGCACTGCACTGCAAGATCCTGTGTCAAAAACTAAAAGCAAAAAACAAAAACAAAAACAAAAAAACAAGCAAAAGTGAACTTGCTGTTCACTTCCTCTTCTCTGAAAGTCTTCAGTCCTACTTAGGCTGTCAACATCTTTGCGTCCCTGTAAGCTGCGTAATGATGATAGGGATGTTGGAGATTTTAAAATATATCTGTGCTTTCCTATAAAGTATTCCTTTGTGCATGCCCTTATACCTCAATAGAAAGAAAAATGGATTGAGAGATACACCTTAGTGGAGAGCACTTGCCTGGCCATTCTAGCACCCTGAGTTTGATCCCCAATACAAAAAGAAAAAGAAAAAAAAAACCTGTAGAGTTTTTGCTGCTGTTTGCAGTGCTAGGAGTGGAAGTCTGGCCTTGTAGATATTAAGCAGTGCTCTACCACTGAGTTGCATCCCCAGTCCATTTTACTGTTTTTAAAATTTTGAGACAGGGTCTAGCTAGTTTGTCCAGGTGGTGCTTAAACCTTTGATCTTCCTGCCTCTGCTGCCCTCAATGCTGAGATTACAGTCGTGCATGGCTACACTCAGAAAGAGACATATTTTAGAGCAGATTATATCTCTCTCTCCCAGCACTTGGGAGGCTGAGGCAGGAGGATCGTTGTGAACTTGAGACCAGTCCAGGTTACAAAGTGGTCTCAAGGCCAGCCTGAACTGCATAGTGAGAACTTCCCTCAAAAAGATTAAAAAAAAAAAGAAAAGGAGGACTGGGGATTTAACTCAGTGGCTCAAGTGCTTGCCTGGTAAGTGCAAGGCTGTGAGTTCAAACCCCTGTAACCCCCCCCCCAAGAAAAGTTTAAAAAAGTCGGGGCAGGGGGAATTATTTTGGTTCATGGTTTCAGATGTTTTAGTTCATGGTTGGCAAGCCCTATTGTTTTTAGGCCTGTGGCAAGTCATGAATATTGCAGCAGAAGGATGTGGTGGGATAAAGCTGATCACCTCAAAGCAGCCATGAGGAAGAAAAAGAGCAAAGGGCTAGAGAGATGTCATCCCCATCGACCTGCCTCTGGTACCCTACTTCCTCTAACTGGGCCCCACCTCCTAAGAACTCACTCAGCTATGAATTCATCAAATTCATTGTTAGGATGGGTACTCTCATGATCTAATATCCCACCTCTGAATATTACTGCATTGTGGATCAAGACTTCAATGTATGAATCTTTGGGGATCCTTTGTATTTAAACTAAAGTACTCAGAGGTGAAACCATTTAGCTATACTTGTTTGAAATTGAAATTATATGTAGTAGTGGTGGCACACGCTTGCAACCCCAGCACTCTGGGAGACTAAGGCAAGAGCATCAAAAGATGGAGCCCAGCCTGAGCTACTTAGCAAGACTTTCTTAAAAATAAAAAAGAAGACTGGGGATTAGCTCAGTGTGAAGACTGTGGCCTGAATCCCTGGAGAGAGGGAGAGAGAGAGAGAGAGAGAGAGGAGAAAGAGAAGAGAGAAAAAAGTAAAGAAGGAGCATTTAGTAATATCTAAATAAATGAATTATTTTCATTTTGTGGTTTTTCTAGGGGGATATTGCTTGTATTTCTTGGTAGATGAGGTTACCATAAATCCATTTCAAGGAATTTTTCCTTATTGTTTGAGGAAAATAATCCAAAAACTTCTGTGTTATTTTATATCTGTTGTGGTTTTCCAAATCCATTATTATTATACTGTTATCATTTTTTTCAGGGCTACTGATTCTTTGAAATTTTCTGAAACATGATAAGGCAAAATGTTTCTCAATGCTGTTATTTGGCTTGACTCATTTTCTTCACTTTTTCTATATTTTTGAATATAGATGACATTATAATCCTTAAAAACATAAGATATTACTGCACTGAAGAAGAAAATGACAAGATTGAGGATGATATAAAACAGCCAGCTTTAAGTGAACAATCAGAAGCTCATGAGCATCACTGGCAGAAAGGTAAATTACACTAAAAGTCCTAGTTATCTGTTGAACAACAAAGGTAAGCAAAAATTCACAAAGTTGTTCTAAAGTTGCATCACATTACTTGTTTTATTTTTCCTGGACATGGACTCATAAATAATTGGTAAGAATTTATAACAAGTCAAATGAAAAAAATTGAACTTATATGAATAGTTTCTCTAAGGGAGAGTGGGATAAAAAAATAGTCTTATAGATTAAGAAATGTCATGTACCTGACTGGTTAGTTAAATTCTAACATTAGAAGGCAAAATGGGAGGGTTAAGAACATGGCCTGTAATTCAGGGACCATGATATACATACTTAGGAACAGGAGTGTTGTTGGATAAAGAGAATGGAGTAAAATTTGAAAAGTATTCTCTGGCCAGACATGGTGGTTCGTTCCTTGTAATTCCAGTACTCAGGAAGCTGAGACAAGAGGGTCATGAGTTTGAGGAAAGTTTGGACTACATAACAAGTCCAAGGTCAGATTGGATTACGTACAAAGACCCTGTCTCAAACAAAACCAAACCAAACCAATCAAAACAAAACCTCTCTGTTGCCCTAAGCACCTTGGTCAGTACAGTGAATATATTTTAATATAAATGTGGCACAGATTGCCACAGTAAGAATTATTTCTAAAACTTTATACCCAAATCAAAAATAATTGGGGCAAATATCCATATGACTAATGCAAAGCCGACAATTTTCTGACATCTTTTCTTTTTCTATTGGAGTATTTGTTCAATTAATTTCAGATAACATGATCAAACTTTGGTGACATATGAAATCAAATTTGAGTTATTGTATATGAGTTTTCTTAAAAAATTATCCTATGGTTTAATTTTCTCATTACTTAAACAAAATACTCGATAGTTAAAGTTAAAGGAGGAAAGGTTTATTTTGGCTCATAGATTGTAGAGGTTTCAATCCATAGGTGGCTGGCCCTAGGACAAGGATAAGGTAGCAAATGACAGAAGGGGATAGCAAAGGACAAATAGTTTGTGGCAGAGCAGGCAGGAAGCAGTAACCCTGCCTTGTTTTGCCTTCTTTCTGTTGCTTTGTACTCCATCCAGTCTACAAAACTATTGATTGGTGCCACCCACGCACAGGGTGGGGCTTCCCTTCTCAGTAAATCCATTCAACCACACCCAGAGCTATGTTACTATCACACACCCTTAATTGATACTCATATACCCTCGATCCAGCCACCTCTGCAAAGCCTCACCTATGAGCACATGAAGCTTTGGGGAAACATCTAAATACAAGCTATAACACCCTATTAAGGGAAGCAAATAGAGTGTAGCAAAGACTGTTGTAGAATTCAGTGAGAGTATCAGATATCAGATTAATTAACTATCAGATGTCTTGCAAATCCTAAGTGTATAGCTTTAAAAATGAACTCATAGTATTTTGGAAAGATATGTTTAATTTACTGATTGAACATACAAAAAATCATTATTTTTCAAAGGACAAGCAAAAGACATTGAGGAAAGAAATGATACAAATCCGTATGAAGAAAATTCTGTAAACGAATCTGGACAAAGCCCTTTAAATGAGCAACCTGTAGGAAAGCAGGTAAATAAATATTATGAATTAACTGATACAGAAGGTCCCAAATTTAATATATGTATTTCTTAATATTAAGACTTGTTTTCAGGCTAGGTTTGTAACTCAGTGGCATAAGCATCTGCCTGGCAAGCACAAAGTGCTGAGTTAAATTCCAGGAACAACAAAAAAAATATTTTAAGCAGGGTGTGGTTGCACAGTGAGAGGCTGAGACAAGATGATCTTGGCTAGTTCAACACTAGCCTGGGATATATGGTGAGTTCTGGGCCAGTCTGAACTGTGTAGCAAGACTATCTCAAAGAACAAACAAAAAAGTGTTATTTTAAATTATTTCGATTGCAGAGATTTTTTTTTTGTTCTATGGTGCGTTGAGCATAATTTAAATTCAATATTTGTTAGCTGAATTTTTGCCCCTCTGTTTTAATAAACATGAATTTTTGCTGTTTTCAATCTTCACTATCAAGTTTGAATTTATAATATGCTAAAATAGATTATTGGTTATTGTCATTTATTCTATATAATCATTCTGATTTTTGTACCCGTACAGAGTCTTTAGTTTTGTTATGGTATAAAAATAGTTTTAGTAGCTTTGTGTATTAATTTTAAAAAAACAAGTCATGTGAAGTAGATTATGAAATGCACTCTTAAATCAACAGGTGGGACAGAGTGTAGTACAGTTCATCACCTCTAAACTTATATAGCCGAGTTGGTCACTGGACAAAAAGATGTTAATGTTTCAGCTTGGCATAGAAATGGATTCTTCTTCTGATGTTATATGATCCTAATTTAAGAAAATGATGATTCTGGAAGCTTAAACCATTTTTATCAAATGATGTAAATGTAATTTATCCATTTATTTATTTTAGAAAGCGATATGTTTCATTTTCAAATATTTGAAGAATTAAATTAAAATAACTCAACAAATACTAATTCTGTGACTACTCTATGCAGACATTATGTTACCAGAGCAACTGGCTTCAAATATTATAAATGGAGGTGAAATGGAAAGAGAAGAAAGATGCAGTCAGGCAATAAATGTTCTAATAGGGTTAATGTTCTACATTGCAAGGATAAAGTAATTCATTCTGATTAAGGAGATTTATGAAAGTTTTATGAAAGAGATGGCATTTTATTCATGCCTTATAGGATGAGGGTTTTTTTAAAAAAGAATGTTTGCAAAGAACATGAATTTCCTTCTTCTAAAGGCCAAAATGTACAAATAGAATACTGTAAGACAGAATAACATAAAACAATATATTCAAATTGAAAGCATCTTTATATCACTCATACTTTTGAAACTTAAGACTGTAAGTATAGCAGGATGCACCAGACAAATACAATAAAGAAAATTTAAGCATAGCTCTCTTACCAATAAATTGAATAGTCAGTTTTCAATGATACTTTGCAATTGTAATAAGCTGATTTTTTGTACTTTGCAAGGTTTAATCATCATATTTGTAGGACACAATTGTATTTATTGGATAATTCTTTTTCATAGGTTTTCTGCTTACTTATATGGAAAGAAAACTGATATATAGTTTGTTTTTTAAAAGTAGGAAATCTGTAGAACTCAACTTGATGAATATATTTCTTTTGGGAGAGGGGTACTGGGGATTGAACTTAGGACTTTGCACATGCATAGCATGGATCCTACAACTGAGCTGTACTTTCAGCCCTGAAAAGATTTTTATGTAAGTATTTCTGAAAAGATTGTCATCTCCTGTCGAAAAGTTCCACAGGAGGTAGGCTTCAATTATATCTTTCTTGATGGCCCACTGGGCTCCCAGTACTAGTTGCTGACAAAGAAGAGGTACCTGAACATTCCACCCAACCTACTTAGGTTTTTCAGAGAAATGCCGAAGAGTGGCTGTGGATTTATTCTTTAGCAACTAATTTTTCTTGTTTTATCAAGGTTTTCTATGTGTAGTGTTCTTTGTGCTTCTGACTTCCCTATTGCTAGCTAGCAGTTGCTTTCAGTTTCTGGCATATAAGAAAGTGCTACACTATCAAGTTGTAATTCCAAATCTAGGATATGTTTTGTTTTTCAGGTAACATTACTAATATAAGCCTGATTCCTCAGCACATTCCACCTGACCTTATCCACTTAAACTTTTATGTACCATCATAGAGGTTTGTCAATTTTGATTATTTATGTTTGACTGATTTGCTCTACAGCCTTCTTGCTATAAAAATGAAAAGATAGGCTGACTTGTTACTTGGTCAAGTTACTTGAACAATATTATGACAACCTTCTACTTTATAAATTTCTTTCTCCTCACTTTGCATTTCTCTTTAGAATTATTTATTTACATTGAAGTGATGGTTTTTAAAATGGTCATCAGGTAGGTAAAGAATAACTGGTATGGTTTTGGATTATCCTTTGATCTCAAGGATTTGTAATATATTATTAAATATTTTGCCTCTCCTCAACTAAAGTCACACAGTTTGTTCCTTTAGTATAGGATATAGATCTAGAAAATGTTAGGTAAAATTGATTGTTGGATATATTTATATTCATAAAACTACTAATATTCCATGTGTTTATTAAAGATTTATATGCATACTATACTTTTTGCCAGTGATAAGAATCATCAGAACTATTCTACAAGTTAGTTTTGAGAACTAGTATATAAGGAACAGTGGAGTTGTAGAAGAAACTGTTGCCCATAGAAATGGTCTTTAAAAGTGTCGTTATGACTTAATCAAATCTAGGGTATATGTTTCTTATGTTTTGTATAATTGGGGTCCTTTGCAGGAGAAATATGACAACACTTACAAGGCCCAATATGAGGGAAATCAAGTCCAACTGGAGGAGAAAGAACACCAGTTGGAAGGAAACCGAGACAACTTAGAGAGATTTCATGCCCAACTCAAGAAATTTCATGGTCAATCAGAGAGATCTCATGGCAACAAAAGATATCATGGCCGCTGAGAGAGATCTCGTGGCCACTCAGAGAGATCCCATGGCCACTCAAAGAGATCTTATGGCCACTCAGAAAGATCTCGTGGCCGCTCAGAGAGATCCCATGGCCGCTCAAAGAGATCTTATGGCCACTCAGAGAGATCTCGTGGCCACTCAGAGAGATCCCGTGGCCGCTCAAAGAGATCTTATGGCCACTCAGAGAGATCTCGTGGCCACTCAGAGAGATCCCGTGGCCGCTCAAAGAGATCTTATGGCCACTCAGAAAGATCTCGTGGCCGCTCAGAGAGATCCCGTGGCCGCTCAAAGAGATCTTATGGCCACTCAGAGAGATCTCGTGGCCACTCAGAGAGATCCCGTGGCCGCTCAAAGAGATCTTATGGCCACTCAGAGAGATCTCGTGACCGCTCGGAGAGATCCCATGGCCACTCAGAGAGATCTCTTGGCCACTCAAAGAGATCTTATGGTCACTCAAAGAGATATCATCGTTATGCAGAGAGATCCCGTGGTCACTCAGAGAGATCTCCTGGTCAGTCAGAGAGATTTTATGACCAATCTGAGAGATATCAAAGATACTTACCAAGAGGAAGATTCATAACATCATTTGAAACTGACTCTAAATCTGACAGGTAAAAATACAATGAATACACACTCATTATTACAATGTATTGATTAACATGGAAATGTAAAGGCATGCTTTAAATTTCTATAGTTTAATGGCTAGATATCTATCTATTGCAACTGACATGTACTGAGACACAAGTATTAATAGAGCAGAGGTAATATGTACATGCTTAGCTTATCATTGTTCTTTCAACTTGTTCATGTCTTCTAGCTGTCATCCTGTTTCCCATGGTGTCCCATTGTTTTATCTAAAATTGTTTTCCACGGCAGAGTCCCATGTACTTGTTAGCCTTTCCTACTAGGTCTACTCAACAATCAAAACATATTGACTCAGTATCCTATTCCTTTTGGACCTTTCAAGCTTTTAGGAAGCTAATATAAAAACAAATTATGCTAAATTGACAAGATATAATTTACGGTAATAAATTTTTGTTTCCCTTCTCTGTCTTCTTCCTAAAGAGTCCTTAGGGAGTCTTCAGCAGACAAGTGCTAGATATGTCTTTGGGCAGCTGAACTTTTCTGCTTTCCTCAAATCAGACCATAGGACAGGATACCTATTCTATCCATGGATGCAATACTAGCCTCCTGAATATATTTTGGTTACATTATATATGTATTCACTGTTGCCTTCTAAGCCTAGTAGTACAGATCTGTCGATCCTAGCAAAAAAACAAAAAAACAGAGAAATTTAAATAGTTCTATGGATTTTTTAAAAACACAAGACATTTTTGGAAGAGATCAAGGTGGTATGGCTGTAGACAACATTTTTTATTTCGATTTGTTGAATTGTGAATAAAAATTTAGTTTTAGGTTGAATTTCTCAGTATTTGCCCCGTTTGGATCCTAATAGTCTGATCAAGTACTTGACTTTATATAACCACTATATATTGCCAATTTCAGTGAAAATATTTCTAAAATGTGTGTTTCATTTTTCATATATATATATATATATATATATATATATATATATATGCATGCATTGTCTGTTGCAGACATCACTTCCACATAAAGGCTCCACTCCACTTATATCAGCAGTATATGCACAATTTCTTATGCAAATTTAAAACATGTTTAACAATGGTAGCAAACAATTAGTATGTCTGCATTTATTATGGTTAATCATGCTGTACTTCATTTTATATATTAATTTTGTCAGGTGGTATGATATTTTCATTAAGGCACTGAAAACTTCATTAGAATTATTGTCCAGTGATATATTTCCATACCTTTGCAAATACATTTTTATGAGCAAATGCCTAGGTTTGATCCCTACCACTCCAAAAAACACCCAAATTAAAATAGAATGAAGAAATCTTTTTAATTTTCCCTTTTTCTTTTACCATGACATTTTATATCCATAGCACAAATAAATAATACTTGTATGTGTCATCAAATGTAGTTTAGGTAAAGACCCGTATTCAGTCCCCAGGATTGGGGGTAAGAAACGATAATTGATGATAATATTATCTCCTTTACCCTCTCTTGATATTGCATTCACAGTCTGATGTCTTCTTTGGCTGGATTGATAAATAGAGAGGAATAGCAGAACAAAACCCAATTTTTGTACCCACACTAAATCACTTACATAAAATGAGTGACAAAATCTGTGGATCTTAAATTAGCTGGCCTATTCACCTGATGAAAGCATAGATAAGAACTTCAGAGAAAGTGAGATATTTAGTTTGGGAGTGCTTACTATTACCACTCCAATGACAGGCACAATGGAGACAGCTCAGTGGGCTGAGCGAGTGCTTAGCATATGTAAGTCCCTAGGTTCGATTTCTAATGTCAAAGTAAAACAATCAAAAACAGAAACAAAAACAAATCTCCAATTAAAAATTGATGACTAATGTCTCATTACCACTAGTTATTTGGATATTAATATTAGACAATATTCTAAGTAATTCCTGAAATTGTTTCAGGCCTGATTATAGTAATTAAATCAGACCTTTGAGTTGCAGATCCCTAACATATTTCACTTTAAAGGATGAAGTTTTTCTATTTGATTTCCTTCTTTTTATTCTTACATTCTTCACTTTTTCCTAATCTCATTTATTGCCCAATTATTGTTTTTTTTTTGAAGATGCCAGTGATAATTTGATCTATTATTTTCAAGGATAAAGGAATGTGTAACTAGAGTGAGTGGGAGCAACATAAGAATAAAATGACATGGCTCCATGTCCCAAATCTATCACAAAATGTGACAATGAACAAATTATTTAATCTTCTGGGTCTTAATTTCTTAATAGAAGAATAAATTTCAACTGCATGACTTTAAAGAAACATGCCAACTAAAAAATCTTAGTTCATGAAAAATGGATTGTTTGGGGTTTTTAAATTATGGATTAAAACACATAACGGATAAATGAATTAAATTGTGATATAGTCACATTTTTATAATTTTAATTTTGTTGTTTGTGCTCTTGGTGCCCACAAAATCATTGTCTATTTTGACTGCAAGAAGCTTTTCCCTTTCGTTTTATTCTAGGAGGGTTGCTTTCTTTTGTTTTTGTGGTACTGGTGATCAAACCCAGTGCCTCATGCATGCCAGGCAAAACATTTATCACTGAGCTAATCCCCACCTCTCTTGTAGGAGTTTTATGTCTTTGATCATATATTTTAAGTTTTTATTTCATTTTGAGTTAACTTTTGTACACAGTATATGACAAAATGACATTCCTCTGCTTGTGATCCAGCTTTTCCAACACTATTTGCTCAACATACAGTCCTTTCTCAGTTGCATGGATTTGGCACTTGTGTTGAATATCACTTGGTTACATACATTAGGGCTTATTTCTAAGTTATCTGTTCTACTTCAGTGGTCTTTGTCTTTATGAAAGTATAATACTATTTTGATCACTGTAGATTTATAATATTTTGATGTCATACAGCATAAGCCCTCTAAGTTGGTTTTCTTTTTGAAATTTGTTTTGGCTATCAAGAGTCCTTCAAGATTCCGTGTGAATTTTAGGATGATGTTTTATTTCTGCAAAAAATGCCATAGGATTTCAATATGGATTGCATTGAATTTTTAGATCACTTAGAGTTGCATGGACATTTTTACAGAACACTGGGTCCCTATCCATTTATTTGTGTCCTTTAAAATTTTCTTCAGTGATGTTTTCAGTGTGCAAGTCTTTTATCTTACCTCCTTGGTTAGGTCTATACCTAATTATTTCATTCTTTTTGATGCTAATATAAAATGGAGTTCTTTTCTTAATTTCTTCTTTGAATTGCTCATTGGTAGTATATAGCATTGCAACTGACTTTTGTATGTCGTTTTTATCCTGAAATTCAGCTAATTTTATTTATAATTTAAATTGTTTTGGGGAGACTGAGGATTTAGCTCCAGCCCGGCAAGCATGAGGTCTTAAGTTCAATCCCCAGTACAAAAAAAAAATTGCTATTTGGGGGTTGAGAAGGTAACTTAGTGGTAGGATGTACACTTTGTATACATGAGGCCCCTGGGTCTAATCTCTAGCAGTGCAAAAAGTACATACAACAGGTGTGTGTGTGTGTGTAATTTTTAAGGTTTTCTACATAAAAGGTCATACCATCTGTAAGCAAATAATTGTACTTCTTTCCAATTTGGATTTTTTTGAAACAGGGTTTTTATGTGTAGTTCAGGCTGACCTTGAACCCACTATATAGCCGGGACTGACCGCGAACTTATGGTGATCCTTCTGCCTCGGCCTCCCAAGTGATGGGATTACAGGCATGTGCCATCACTCTTGGCTAATTTGAATTACTTCTTTTTTTTGAATTGCCTAATCAATCCATCTAGGGCTTCTAATAATATGTTAAATAGAAGTGGTACAAGCAAGCATCCTTTCTCTTTGTCTAGTTTTAGAGGAAAACATTTTAGTCTTTCATAGTTAAATATGATGTTTGCTGTCAGTTTTCAGAAAAGGCCTTTATTATGTTGAGATGGTTTCCTTCTATTTCTAGTTTGCTGATAATTTTTCTCATTAAAGGATAAAAATATCAACTGCTCCTACTGTATTAATGAAGAATGATCGTGGTCCTTTTTTCCTTTATTTTGCTAATGCAGCTATTATATTAATTGATTTTTGTGTATTGAACCTCCCTTATGTCCCATGAGTAAATCCTACCTAATCATGTTGTATAATCTGTTCAGTGTGTTGTTTAATTTGTTTCACTAGTATTTTGTTGAGTTGCATGTCAGTACTCATTCAGGATGGTACTCTATAATTTTCTTGTAGTGTGTCATTTAGCATTAATATCAAAGTAGTGATGGTCTCATTGGAAATGTTTGTTCCTCTTCTATTTTTTGTAGGAGTTTCAACAAGATTAGTATTAATTTGGAGCTGGGGATGTAGCTCAGCAGTAGAGTACTTGCCTGGCATGCATGAGACCCTGGATTTGGCCTTTAGTACCGGAAAGTTAAATAGAATTGTATGGTGGCATCATCAACTTGTGGGCATTTCTTTGTTGGAGGGTTTTGATGACTGATTCATTCTCCTTACTCATTATTGATCTTTTTGGAATTTATATTTCTTCATAAATGGAAAGCTCCCTAGTAGATTGCGTGATTCTAGGAATTTATACATCTCTTTCTAAGCTGTGTAATTGTTTAATTTAAAATTGTCCATGATATTCTTCTACAGTCCTTTTTATTTCTGTGACATCAGTTGTGATGTATCTTCTTTCATTTCTACTTTTATTTGAGTCTTCTCTCTTATTTTAATCTAGTGAATGATTTGTGAACCTTGTTAAACTTTTCAGAAACTAAACTTATTTTCAATGTTACCCTATTTTCTATTTTATCTCTTCTCTGATTTTTACTATTTCCTTCTTTTTGTTGTCTTTGAGTTTAGTTTGTCTTTTCTCAAGTCTTTTGAGGTATAAATGCTAAATTGTTCACTTGAGATCTTTTTTCTTTTATAATGCAGTATATGCATCACAGCTATAAACTTCCTTATTAGCATTGTTGCAGCATTCTATAACTTTGTTCTCATAACCACCTATCTCAAGGTGTTTTTTCATTTTCCTGTGATGTCTTTGCCCTATTGGTTGTTTCTGCATGGGCTGTCAAATTTTTTCATATTTTTGTGTATATTACAGTTTTCTTTGTGCTTTTGGATCAGAAAGGTCACCTTGCAGTAGAGGGTATAGTTTAGTAGTAGAGCATTTGCTTAGCATGTGTTCAGTCCTTAACACCAATTTGTAAAAAGGAGGGGGAGAAATAGGGAGAGGGACAGGAACAGGGAGAGGGAGGAGGAAGAGAAGAGAGTTGGGATTGGAGGTACACACTTGTAATCCTAACACTCTGGGAGACTGAGGCAGTAGTATCGTAAATTAGAGCCCAGGCTACACAATATAGCTATAGCAATTCAGCCAGACCCTGGGTAAAAATAAAAAAAGGGCTTGGGATATAGTTCACTGTGAAGGCCTTGGGTTTATTCACTGTGAGAGAGAGAGAGAGAGAGAGAGACAGAGAGAGAGAGAGAGAGAGAGAGAGAGAGAGAGAGAGAGAGAGAGAGGAGAGAGAGGTCCTTTGTATGATTTCAGTCTTTTTGAATTCTTAAGAATTATTTTGTGGCCTAACATATGTCCTGTCCTGGAGAATGTTCCATGCACACTTGAGAATAGTAATATTCTCCTATTGTTGAATACAGTGTTCTTCATATGTCCTTTAGGTACAATTAGTCTATACCATTCTTGAAGTTCTCTATTTCTTTATTGATCTTTTAGTGATAGGTGTTTCCATCCATCATTAAAACTACCACATGAAGGTTTATTAATATTTTATCTCCCTGTCAGTCTGTTTCTCCTTTCAATTTTGTTGAAGTTTACTTAATGGTGCCCTGAGATTTAGTACATAATTTTTTTTTTGGCACCAGGGATAGAACTCACGACCTTGTGCTTGCCAGGCAGGGGCTTATGCTGCTGAGCTAAATACTCAGCTAGTGCATAAATATTTATAATTGATATATTTTCTTGATAAGTTTTCTCTTTTAATATTACATAATGTATTTCTTTGTCTCTTATAATATTGTTTAAAATTTAGTTTGTTCAATATTAATACTGCCATTCATGCTCTCTTTTTGTTACCATTTGCATATATCTTTTTCTGTCTTTTCACTATAAGCCTATGTATGTCCTTAGATCTAAAGTGAAACTGTTGCAGATGTGGTGGTACACACCTATAATCCCAGCACTTGGGAGCTGAGGCAGGTGGATCGTTGTGAGTTCGAGACCAGACTGGGCTAAAAGTGAGCTCAAGGCCAGCATGAACTGCATAGTGAGACCTTGTCTTAAAAAGACAAAAAATAAATAGAAGAGAGAAAGAGAGAGAAGGAAGGAAGGAAGGAAGGAAGGAAGGAAGGAAGGAAGGAAGGAAGGAAGGAGAAACGCTTAAAAATGAAACCTTTGGGATGAAAGTAAATTGGTACAGCCACATAAGAAAACAATGATGAAGGTTCCCCAAAATAACTAAATATAATCAGAGGTATCCCACTCCTACAAGTACATCCAAAGGAATCAAAGTCATCTTGCAGAGGATGAACATCCATATACATGCTCATTGCATAATTACTCTCAATAACCAATAAATAAAATCAGCCTAGGTTCCTATCAATAAATGGATGGATTTTTAAAAGTAGTATAAATAGAATATTATTCAGCCATAAAGAATAATGAAAGCTCATCATTTACAAGAAAGTAGATAAAACTGGATGGAGGTTGTCATGTTAAGTGAGATAAACGCAACACAGACAAGTACTACATGTTTTCTTTCATATGTGGAAACAAAAAATATGCCTGCAAAGTAGAAACTGTTAGGAACTAGGAAGGGGGCCAAGGAAAGAAGAGAGACCATACAAGAAGTGTGGAGGGACATAATCAATGTATGATATATGCATGTATTAAATTATTTCAGTGAATCTCATTAATTCACATAATTAATATATGCTAATAATTATAATAAAAACTGTAGAGTTTTGAGTAAAAAAAAACTCCTATGGTCAGTACTTATGATTAATAGTTTTGTTTTCCTTTCACCACTTTGAATATATCATTCTACTCTCTTCTGGCTCACAAAATTTCTGTTAAACAATTCACTGATAATCTTTTTTTTAATTTTATTTAAAGAGTGGGGGAAGCAAAACAGAAAAAAGGGTAGAAACAGTACAGAATTTCAAAAAAAATAAACAATAAGAAATCACTATTTGAAACATTACATATTGTCTTCTTGGATATAGTTTTTCAAGTTACAAAATTAAACATACAAAGTGGACATTCAAACAGTGAGGCTGCAAACAGTTCTGTTCACCATTCCAACAAAAACTTAGTAACATGGTTATCAATCCTACAGCCTTAAGCATACATACAGTTATCTCTTTTAAAGCACTTTCTTTTCCTTCTCTTGCATTTAAAAATTTTTTTTATTTAAAGAAAAAATTTTGAAATATAAAGAGGGTAGAAACAATACAAAATCTCAAAAACAAAACAAAACAAAAATAGTAACCAGTAAAAAAATCACTAGTTGATAATTGCATACTTTCCTCTTAGATGCAGTTGTTCAAGTTACAAAATAATGTCCACAAAGTGGACATCCAAATAGTGAGACTGCAGCCAGTTTTGCTCATCCATCCAACTAAAACTTTAGCAACATGGTTATTAATTCCACACACTCAAACATACATGCAGTTATATCCTTTAGAATATTCTCTTTTCCTTTTTTTATCTTTATAATATCTATAATCCATTCTCATAAACTACTTAGAAGTTCTACACATGTATAAGTCTCTACACATATACTTAGCCTTTCTGTATTAGAGGGAGAAACAAATGAAAACAAGTCAACAATACAAATTCCTAGAGAAACACAAAATGAAAAGAACATACAAAAACACAACACTAGGTGGTCTACGGTAGTCACTATGATGTCTCCTGTTATTTTCAATAAAATTGTCTATATCGTCAAATATAATATAAACTTAGCATTGCTTTACACTGTTAATAAAATCTAAACATCGGAGACATTATAGGACTTCAAAGGCAGTTAGCAATCAAACCAGAATGGGTATCCTATTGAATCTTGTCATCTTCAGAGTAGTTGCCCCTACTCTCAGACTCGACACTCTCAAGCATACCAGATTCAAATAAAATCAGTCAAGATAAAACAGTAGTATAACCAATCTTCTCTGACTTAGCTCTGCCATGCTATTTTTCTGTTGTTATTTGTTTACTTTTCTCCTTCATTCCACTGTCTGTCCCTTTCTTTGAGGCCTTTCTGCCATTATTCCTGGAACCATGGTGATTTTCTTCTCTCTCTCTAGAATGTCCTTCAGTATTCTTTGCATGTTTGGATTGGTGGTCACAAACTCCCCCAGACTTTCAAAACTTGAAGATAGATTTGCAAAGTATGATCATGAAAGGAAGGATCTCTTAAAAATAACAAGGAACCAGGAAGCAATGATACAAAGGCTAGAAGATGACAAGAGGATTTATAACTTAATAATAAAATATGTGAATGAAGATGCAGCAACAAATACAAATGAAATAAAAAGTCTATTCACAGAAATAATT